>CAMOHE010049288.1:83401-104680 GCA_946598075.1 Artocarpus hirsutus
TTTTTTTTGTGATGTGATAATGGTAGGGAAGTATTGGAGTGTGGCTTGCTTTTTGTTTGGTTTTGGAAAGGAAATTAGGAAGCAAATTCTTTTTTTTTTTTTTTTTTTTGAGTGCATTGGTAGGCACGTTGGTGAAGAAGAAAAGTAACTTTTCTTAGTGTTGCATTCGTAAAGGAAATGAAGTGGGAAAGAATTGAAAAAATATGACTATTGGCTTAGTCACATATTTATATATATTTGCTTAATCTACTTACCCCACTTAATTCATGCTTAATTAGACTTCTAAGTGGCTTGATAACTTAAAAAATGAGCTAATCCCTTTGTAATTGTGGTGCCATAGGTGAGATTGAGTGAAGTGCAAGTTTTTCACAATTTATTACCAAGCCTAAATCAAGGGTACTTTATGCTTTTCTCGCAAATTTTCATTAAGCAGGTAAATTTTATACTGTCAGTAATAGTTAATCTAGTTGACAAGAAATTTTATTATCTGACTAATCTTCCCCTCTTTCTCAAATACTATGACACGCCATTCTCAGTATGAACAAGTATAGATAAAAGTTTAATCGTGTACCAATTTGAACTACGTTAAGTCTAAAACTTTATTTTAAGCTTAACAAAAAATCTAAACTTGACTTTTTCAGTATTTAAACTCAGTAATGACATAGTTTTTTAATAGTGTTACTATTAAAATTCAATAATTACAGAATTAACGTAAATCCTTCAGTCACAAAATTCATGCATGATATTTTTAGGAAAATCCTTGAATTAAATATGTAATTTACATTATTTAATTTTAAGATTTTCTAGGTTATTACAAGCCACCGCCTGTTGCCTATTGTTGTTTGCTGGTGATTGCTACTGTCCATAATTGCGAGCTTTTGTTCTGGTGCAACTCTTAGCTACTCAACTTCTTTAAATATAATCTATTTTTTTTAAGTATTTAGTTTGTGTATATTAGTATGAAAATATTTGAGGATTGATAATATTTTGGATTTTGTTTTAGTTTGACAATAAGGGTTTATGAGTTTTGATGTTGTTAATTTGATTTTGTTGCATTTATTTATTTTTGAAAAGTTATCTTTGATGTAAGAAATTCTTTGTAGTCTTTGATATATGAGTGATAAGGGTAAAAGCAACTCGAGTCCCATGTCATTAAAAATATAAACACAAACATTAATATATAAGGATATTAAGCCACCCCACTTAATAGAATGGCCTCTTAAGATGGAAGTTCAATGTTTTAGGAAGTTCAAATTCTATCATAGTAAACCCGAGTCCCTCATTATTAAAATATAAATAACTAACTCATAAGAACATTGGGTCACCCCATTTAACAGGTTGATCTTTTAAGATTAAACCCAATTCCTTAGAAAGTTCAAATTCCAACAATGAGAATGAGTGTAGTTTTTAACTTTATTTGTTGAGTATTGAAATTAATAGGACACTGAGAAGTTTTTAGATTGACAGACAATAGATTATGAATTTCGATTTTCCTTTTTATTTTTCTTTGTTTGAAGAAAAGAATTGTTGGTGCTTTTACACTTCATAAAAGTGAAAGATTAGATACAACTTAGAACCACACGTGGGATGATAAGCCGAGGCTCATACAGTATTTGAATTTGTGTATAGTTGATGGAAAAATGATCGTGGAAGAGGAAAAGGGATGTAGATAATAAATCACGTGGATGCTTGATTGCATTAATGATTGCATTACCACCTACCATATTGACATTAGTGTAAACGAATTTGGAAAATTATTTCTTTTATCTTTGCTAGTCATATCAATCCAAGTCTTTAATTAAACTTTTTAACTACTCGATTCCCCGGATTTTGCTCAAAGATAATATACTTTAAGTACACGTTTATCAATATCTACCAAAAAAAACACGTTTTTCAACCGCTAAGAATCTCTTTCCACCTTTAAACTTCCCAACTATTCACAGGCATGGAACCCATGTCTCGTAAATTCAGACGCATTTTTGTTGTATAAATTATAGAAACATAACTCATAATAGATTATATATGGCTAACACATAACCATAAGTATTGAAAATATAAAATAAAAATAAAACGATAGAACTTTTTTACTAATTAATATAAAATTTGATAATATAAATCATTCATAAGTTATTAAAAAGGTAATTTTTGTACAAATATTAAAAATAACAAAGAAAAATTAATAATTAAAAAAGGAAATGAATAGCTAATACAACATTCACTAATTATTAAAAAGTAATTAACCAACTAAAAATAACATAATAGTTTTAAAATGAAATCAATGTTACATGACATTAATTAATTATTGAAAAGTGAATAACTAATGTGAGTCGAATCTGTCTGCTTGAGTGTGATTGAAATTGAACTGTATAAAGGTTTGGATTTCTACATTGAAAGGCCAATCTAATGATCAATATCTTTACAAGTTTATGTTTGTTTTTATATTTAAACGGCGTGGGACTTGGATAACTCATTATGTTTATTTTGTATTTAATTGATGTGAGACTCTGATAAGTATCACTAAAATGCATGCAACAAGTAAAAAGAGATTACTTCGGTTGGGGGATCCAAGCACTAACTTTGGCGCTCCGAAATTTTTTTGAAACCCACAAGTTTTTTTTTTTTTTTTTTTTTAAATTAAGAACGACATGAAACCAAACATAGAAATTGTTCTTCATTTTTAAGCCCCATTTCGCTCGATCATCTCCCTCATTTCCCTCGGCCACCTCCCCTTCCCAGTATCGTCATTCTTTTCCTCTCTCTCCCTCAACTGAAAATCTCCCCTCCCTTCTAAAAAAATTTATCTCCTCGCAAACAACAATAATTTCTTTTATATTCGTCTCTCTTTTCCCCTTCTTCTTCTAAAGTTTTTGGCCTCTTGCTGCCGCACACCTTTAGAGCCACCATCCGCCAATGACCGCCCCTCCATCATTTTCGGCTTTTGTAGTTATTTAACTTCCCTAAATATTAACCAAATTTAATTTGAAGTGTTATAGTTTGTGTATTTTAGTCTGTAAATATTTGGGGTAATATTCTAGGTTTTTTTTAGGTTGAGGATAAGGGTTTCCGAGTCAATTTAATTTTGTTGTATGTATTTATTTTCTGACAAGGTATTTTTATTATAATAATTTATTAGTAGTTTTTGGTATATGAGAATATGTGTCAGAAACTTTTTTACGATGGAAATTAGGACCGTGACCCTATGTCTTTAACAGCTAATAGGCTAAGGTTTATAGAAAATGTGAATATGTGTATGGTTTGATTTTCTGAGTACGAATATGTAGTGTCAAAGATGCGACCATTTGTGATGTATGTCTGCATACGTCAATTATATATGGGGTATTGCTGCAAAGTGATGGAAAAGTGATGATAAAAAAGGAAAGGGAACTCTAGATGATTAATCATGTAGATGGTTGATTAGATTAACGATTGAATTAGCACATAACTGTATTGAAGATTAGGATAAACCAATTTGGATGGATTACTCCTTTCTATCCTTCTAGTCATATCAATCCAAGCCTTTTAATCAAACTTTCTAACTACTCCCTTTGATCTTGATCAAAGATAATAATATACTTTCAACGCGTATTGAATTTTACCAAAAAAACAGGTTTCTCAGTTGCCTATGTCCCTCTTTCCACGATCCATTTTCCTATTCACGCGCATGGAAAACATGTCTCGCAAATCCAAACCATGTTTAGTGTTATTATTAACCGATTATTAACCGATTATGAATCACCCGGTTATAATGAATTGGTTAATTGATAAAAAAAAATATGCATATTTAGAATGTAAATAACTTATTTACTATATAAATAAGAAATATTTACATTATAAACAAGGGGATAAAAAAATTATTTGTACCATAAATTCTTTTATTGTGTAAATAAGAATTATTTACATTGAAACAAAGTGGTAAATAAACTGTTTAGCAATAAATTGAATATTTCTTACATATATTTTAAAAACCTACTATTTACCACACTTAGTTTTGGAAAAGTATAATTTCCAACAATTTCCATTGGAGCGTTATGGCACCACATCATCAGTTATTGTCGATAAATACCCTTAATTAAAAATAACCATTGAAAACAAGTATCTACATGTAAAATGTGAAATGGGACAATTGATGAAAATAACTCCAAGCAAGTTTATACGTGTGAGAATTACGTTCGCAGGAAGTTATATAAATGGCACGACGACAACATCCAATGTGTGGAAGGAAATTATCCAAGAACAAGATCTATTATGGTGTATCGTGAATAAAGATTCTGGGTTAATACGAACTGGGTGCATGTTAAATCGTAAAATGTCAGTAGTCCTATTCGTGAGAAATCAGCAGCTGGTAATTGTTTGTCATTTTCTACCAGTGCCCTTCAGCTTTGCGATAATTTCTCTAACTACCAACTACTTAAAATATAGTATTATATTTTGAAATATATTACAATGAAGTATAAAAGAATAAGCTATATAAATCATCAAAACTTGCACAAAGACAGCTAGAACTAATATAAAATGAGAAAGGAAGTACAGAGGAATAAAAGAGGAAAATCGTATGCTCGGGAGCAAAAAAGAGAGAGAGAGAAAGAAAGAAAGAAAGAAACTAACAATCTACTCAACATGAGACATTAATTGGGGAAAAAAATTGCTTTGTTGCTAAGACTGAGAAAATCAGGACACAAAATCCAATTATATATGGCAGAACTGGCTGTCCACAATCCTTGAAATAGACCCTTTCAATGGTGAATTCTCATGAAACCTTCTGTTGCTGCTTCTGCTTTGGCCTACAAAACCATAGACTGTTCAATAAACAGGAAATGATTAAGAAATCCTCCTAACCCCTCAAATCCAAAAACCAACAATTCAGATCCAGCCATTTCAAGCTTTTCCTTCACTAAATCAACCTATTGCTAGGAGATTGGATGACACTAATGTTAAAATTAAGCATTATTGCATTTTATTAATATTGTTCTGTTGTTCTCAATTATATTTATAACTGAATACCACAAAAGATCCAATTCTTGTTAAAAAGTCCTTAATTATACATATGAAGAATTTATACAATAAAATAATAAATTTAAAGGACAGTTTCAAATAAAGGTTCAAAATCAGTAAATAATTTAGGTATTCTATTTTCTTAAGATTATGGCATTGTCTATTTCTAAATTGATGGAACAGTTTTAGGGATTATAATATTGGTAATTATTAAATAGAGACACCAATATATTCAGAACCGAAACCAACGTTGTAATGGAATTATAGTTCTTACGTAATTTTATAATAAGAGTTAAAACTGTTATTGTTGACTATGTTATGAATACTACCTTAATCTTGAGTGATTAGTCGATCCAAATCCATTTATTTCATCTTTTGATTTGTCAATAAGTGAGATTGACCCACATTAGATTGTCTTTTTAATAATTACTTAATGTTATATTACTTATTGATTTCATTTTTTAAATTATTAATCTGTCTTTGTAATTTTTAGTTAGTTAATTACCTTTTAATAATCAATGTTGTAATACTTGCAGATTTTATCTTTTAACTATTAATTTTTCTATATGATGTCGTTTTTAGGATCTTGACGCTGCATATCGTTAGCTGAGCTTTTCGTCATTTGTCAAGTCATTGTCTTCTTATGTTAATGTGGTTTTCTAGGTGTGGATTTTTAAGAACTTTGTCGTTTGTCCGTGTGATGTCAATTCGTTAATTGTCCTTTCGTTTATTGTATATGTGTTCGTTAATTGTCCTTTGGTTTATTATATATGTGTTCGTTTCTATACGATGTCGTTTCTAAAGTATCTTGTAATTTACGACGGGCTTATCTAGTTGCTTTCAATTCACTGTCGTTGGAATGTTCAAGTTGTTATTGCATGTTGTCGTTTTGTAATGTTGTTGTCATTTTATGATAGCACTGTCTTTCTGTATCTTTGTATCTTTAGATAACGTCGTTTTCAAACACGATGTTTATAGAGTTAGCTGTTATTTCTCAAGCTCTCGTCGTTTTGACTGTTGATTTTGTGGATTCTTTTTTGTTTTTCTTCCTTTAAGTTAGCTGTTCTTCTCTTGTTGATTATGTCGTTTCCAGGTCATGCCGTTTTCAGACAATGTCGTTCCTTTGAATTGTCGTCGTCGTTTTCTTGGTTTCTAAATTCTGTTTCTCCTTATCTAACTGACGTCTCCACCCTTGTGTCAATTTAAGTTTTTTTTTTTTTTTTTTTTTTTGTCGTTCTTATATTGTGCAGTGAAATTCCTAAATTAAAAACTTAAAAAAGAAATTACCCAAAAACAAACGGAAGGTTTTGACAGTGGTGACAACTACGGACCTTGATAGGCAGCCTGTATAGCCAAAGCACCTGAAAATTAGCTTAGGGAAACAAAGAAATCACAAACACTTAGACTTGAAGAAGAGCATTTTTTTTTTAATCATTTGGTACATTTATTTTGGAGTACATCAGATGAAGCAGAGAAGTACTATATACACATATAAACATTTCACAAAGAAGGCTAGAACTATACAGTAAAATTAGATGATCTAAAAAGTGGTGTAGCACATAGATAAAAAGAGTAGTTAAAATTATCATAAGCTCGAAAAGGAAAAAACAAATCTACAAGTCTACTCAGCATGACACCGACTAAAGGAAGAGCGCCTTAATAGTTGATGAAACGGGGAAAACGAGGGCCCAAAATCCGACTTAGATGTACTGGCTGTCCAACAATTCTTAAAATAGACCCTTTTGATCCTGGCCGTGGATTAATTAACTAATTATCATAGTGCGCATTCAGCTTCTTACACACCTTTTCATAGCATTTGTCATTTATAGCAATTTCTACGCAGAGTTTGTTAACCAATTTGACAACCACATCGTCGCTTTCAAGCATGCTTCTCACAATCTTCTTATCAACCAGCAAATCGACTGTAATGCCTTAAAATTTCTAAATGTAATTTATTGTCACAAAGTATGCAAATGAAAAATTTTTGGAATTATTATCATGAGCTCTTTATTGTTGTCATTGTTATTATTGTTACTATCATTTTTGTTATTGACTAATAAATTTTACAAAGTGGTTTCAATTATAGCTAGAAGGTTCTAGCCACAATTGAAATGGCTGCCTTTAGTTATGTATTAACAATTTTCCCTTTAGTTTCATTATTATTATTCCTGAATTTAGTTTTCCCTTTATCTAAAGGGCTCAATTATAAAATTTTGAAACGAGAAAAGGGTTAAATTTTGAAAGACCATAGATAAAACTGAACAGAAGAGGTTGAAAATTTGAAGCTGAAGGATGGCAAGACATGTAATTAGAAGCAAAAGGATGGCTTCTTTTAAAGCCCAGTTTTTCGTTGCAAGTAAGCAAAACGATGCTGCAACGTGTCATTTGCCGAGAGTAGAGACTGAAAAAGAGTCTGCATTGGAGTCAGTTGGTAGCATTGCTTCTTAATTTTATAACTTTTATGGCAAATATATTATTGACATTAACATTTAAATTGAATTGAAGATACTCTTAAAATATTACAATATGAAGTAGAAAAGAAGAAACTATATTGATTAGAGATTGTCAAAAAGACACCAAGATTAACTAATAATAAATGATACTAGAAGTAAAGAGGCATAGTGTATAGATAGAAGAGGAAAATCGTCATAAGCTCGGGGGAAAAAAGAGAAAAGAAAAGTATCAATCTACTCTACGTGAGACCTTAATTTAAAAAAAAAAAAAAAAAGTTGCCTTGTAATGGTTGCTACATCAGATCTGTCTGCACAACAATCCTTGAAATAGATCCTTTTGATCATGGTCATAGTACGATTATGTTAGACGTTAATTAGCTGTAATTTTTAATTAGTCATTCTTTATTGTATTTTTTTTATTGTATTTGTAATTTGTGATGATGACCCTTGTACAGTATTGTAGAGAACTTTGGTAATTAGTAATCGCTTGATGTATATATCCCATGCTTCTTTGCTCTTTCCGATGAGCCTTTTTTTTTTTACACTTCTATTCTTCTCTTTTTCTTCCTTCTTCCCGTCTTCTAAATCCGATATTTCCCTATCTGAGAGTTTGAGCTCCCTTCATTCTCTTTTATGGCGAATAAAAGGTTGATTATTAAATAAAGACACCAGTGTATTTAAAATAAAATAAATTAAGATCATAATAAATTATGATTTTTATATAACTTTGCAAATTAGAAAACTATTTTATGGTTGATAATACCATGAATATTACCTCAATTCTGATTGATTACTAGACTCACATTTTATTTATTGTGCTTTTTTATTTGTCAACGAGTGAGCTTGACTAATAGTAGCTAATTACTTTTTTGACAATTAATTAATGTTAATTACTTATTGATTTCATTTTTAAATTAATTTTTTTCTTTGTCATTTTTAGTTGGTTAATTTCTTTTTAATATTTAATGTGATATTACTAATTTTATTTTTAAACCATTAATTTTTCTATGTTACGGCGTTTTTAGGATCTTAACACAACAGATCGTTAGTTGAGTTTTTTTGTCGTTTCTTAAGTCAGTGTCGTTTTTATGTTAATGTTGTTTTCTAGGTGAGGGTTTTTTTTATTTTTTTTTATTTTTTAAGAATCTTGTCGTTCTTCGATTGTGGTTGCGGAGTAATTTTCCTGACGTTATTCTATTCCTATATGTTTTCGTTTTCTATCCAATGTCGTTTCTTAAGCATCATCTGTTTACGACATGATGTGGTTTCACCTTGTTGCTTGCTGTTCAATGTCATTTGAATGTTCAAATTGTTGTCTTCCTAGATAATGTCGTTTTTAATTACGTAGTTCATTGAGTTAGTTGTTATTTCCGAGCTCTTGTCGTTTAACAGTTGATGTCCTCTAGGTCTTTGCCGTTTTCAGGATAATGTTGTTGCTTTAAAGTTTGTCGTCGTTTTCCATGATATTTTTGCTTTGATAATACTATTTCTGCTTATCTAAATGTCCTTTCCACACTTCTGTCGATATTTTATATTTTTGTCGGTTTTATATTCTGCCGTATCGGTGTTATCTGCATCTAGTAACTTCAGAATAATCAGAACTCATTTTTCCTTTGTGATTGCTAAATTAAAAATTTAAAAATGAAATTTCCCCATCAAGTAAAAACGGAAGATTTTGTCAATGGTGTCAACTATAGGCAACTTGAAAGGCAGCTTGATGGGGACAAAGCAACTGAAAAAAAGCTTAGGAAAGCGAAGAAATCACAAACACTCGACTTACATAGTTGAAGAAGAAGCAGTTTTATTATTTGTACCATTATTTTGGAATACATTACATGAAAGTAGAAAAGTACTCTAATACATCCAAATATTTCACAAAGACAGCTAGAACTATACAGTAAATGAGATAAGAAGCAAAGACGTACAGTACATAGATTACAAATGGAAAATCATTATTAGCTCAAGAAAAAAATAATAATTGAACTAACAATCTACTCAACATGAGACCTTAATTGAAGAAAAAGGTCTTAATAGTTGCAGAGATGGAGAATAGCAGGCCAAACAATCCAACTATAGCAGTACTGCCTGTCCAACAATCCTTGAAATAGACCCTTCTGATCGTGGCCTTAGTTCGATTTAACCAATTATCACAGTGAGCATTCAGCTCCTTACACACCTCTTTATAGCAAAAGCCATCTACCACAATTTCTTTACCGAGTTTGTTAACTAATGTGGCAACCTCATCATTGCTTCCTAAAAAGTTCCTCACAATCTTCCTCTCAACCAACAAATCGACATCTGTGGTATCGTCTGTCAGTGTATCCAGAAGATAAATGTAGCTGCAAATTGTAAGCCTTACAAGGATATAGACACTGTTCTAATACCATGATGTTTCTAAGAAGACATTCGGTCCCATCTTCTACACAAAATTCTGAAAGACCTAGTCGTGTAGATTTCAAACATGGTATGCAGGACAAATTGGATGACTCTATCTCTTAAGTCTGCTAAGCCAGTTTTTTTTTTTTTTTTTTTTTTTTTTTGAGCTTCTGATCAGGATTGCAGCTTTTGTTTTTGAGGGTCTAATCAAGGATTTTCTTTTTTTCATTTTTATGAGGGTATACTTCACGATTTACAGACCGAATGAGTTGCACCCCTGCCGCATCCATTTTTTTGCAGAACAGAGATAACTTAAGCAGTTCTCGGATTCCTTACCAGTATCTCTGCCGGTATCATTAATTTTTGTTGGACAAAGAGCACGTCTGACCAAAACCGTGAAATGCTTTATTTCCTGCTCATTTGATTCCTCACCAACATCTTCGGTGTAATCAAAGAATTTGCAGGCGAGCTTTGAAAAGGGATGAATGTAGCCATTTCTATTGCGGTGTTGACTTGACGAGAGAGGGACTTCTCTGCGATCTGCTCATTTTCCGTTCCAGTATCATTGATGGTCTCTGAATTAGGAGATTAAGGGTTGAAAACAAAGTCATATAGTTGCTTCAGAAAGGCATAAGGAAGCTGATTTTCAAGCATGATCAATTCCGGTTGTATTTAGTACGTAATCATCGTCAGGATCTGTCGAGTTCCTCAAGAAGAGTTCAATGATGAAGCAGGCATCTACGAGAACCATTTCAATGAAGGCCTCCCTCTTGACCTTGACGGTTCCTGCATAACTTTGCAGTATTTCATCGTAGTGATCGCGGACGAAGTGTCTGATGAGTTCAGCCAGGTTTTTCCCAAATCGTTTGCAGAACTCATCTAAATATCTCCTTTTGTGAGGTTCCATGCCAAGCAATTCTGGCTTGCCATGGTGAAAGGGGCCAATTGAAACAAATTGTGGAGTGTATGCCTCTTCGTTCACCTTTCAGAGCCTCCTATGAACCCTCTGGATGCAACACTTAGACCACACCTCACGTTCCAGGCTTTCTGGAATGTCAATTATGAACGAATCAATGGATTTATGCTCTTCAATTGCTGTTGGAAGATGACTTGTAGCCTTGCCAACTTCCTTTTCAGACGTTTCGTCGAAGTTGACGATCTTTTCCTAGTGACCAACAAGCAGTACTTAATAGCCAAGAATTAGCAACAAACTATGCCTCTAGAAACAATAAAATAGAATTGACTCTTATTGAGAGCAAAACAAGATATTTGCAAAATACGTATGTTCACAGTTGAGAAAAATAATATTAACCAAATGACCTTAGACCGTATGGATTATTGGCTAAAGACATGATAAAATATAACAAAATAAAACAAGGAAAGAATAAAGGAACCTTGTGTGATGACCAAGAAAAATCCTAATTTTAAATAGCATAATTTATCTATTTAAATCAAGAATTTTTCTTGGAAACACTGTGTTCGAAATGCGTGCTTAAAGAATTTATGTAATTAACATATGACTGTTCCAAAAATTCTAGCAAAAATTATATAGTTAATTAATTAACTATCATAATTTAATGAAGAGATTTATAAATTCAACCGCAATGAGGCGGAAGAATTTATCTGCAAGGAAACTGAGAAAATTTAATTATGAGAATTTCTAAGTTAGTAGTGTACTAAGAGGCACTCTAACACAAATTTGATCCTTAATTGCCAAGTTAGTAAAAAAAAAAGGAGCTATACGAGTAGCCGTATCAACATAAGATATAGTGCAAACCTAGATACTGAAAAAGTCAAGTCAACATTTTATTAAGTCAAGAATAAATTTCAAGACTTAATGCAATCAAAAATCGATACGCGATCAAACCTTGATCGATATTGGTTTATACTGTAATTAGCATGCTACAGTATTTGAAAAAAAAAAGGAGAAGATTAGTCAAGTAATAAAATTCTTGTCAGCTATATTAATTATTACTGACAATATAAAATTTATCTGCTTGAGTCTTTCTTACAAGAAAGGCCAAGGTACCCATGATTTAACCACACTTAATGATGGGTGTCCTTTGCACTTGATAAGCGAACCTAACACTCCAATTTGCCCTTGTCAATGGCGCCACATCAAGAGATTAATCATATTTTTTTTCTCTTCTTCTTTACTTATCAAGCTATCCAGGAAGCAAAACAATATAAATGAAGACCTCTCTTTTGTCATTTTCCTCTCCACTCTTTTCATTATACACCTACACCCCAAAAAGAAAAAGCAAACAATATGAATAAAGAACTTTCATTTGTCATTTTCCTCTCCACTCTTTTCATTCTACACGGCACTCCAAGAAGAAAACAAAGAAACAAAAGTTTATTTTACTTTCTTTTCTTCACCCTCCACCGAAGCAAGAAAGCCCAAGGTACCCCCTCCCAAAAGTTGCTTCCAAAGTAATCATTTACCCCATGCAATCATTTTGTTTCACCCACCACTCAACGTTACCCCATGATGGCGCCAACCTTGAGGGAGATTTAAGCTTAATTTAAGCTAAAATTAGTCCTAGTCAAAGCCACTTAAGAGTCAATTAACCATGAATTAGAAAGTGAGATTAGATTAACTAAGGGTATATAGAGAGGAAAGCCATGATATACAACTTTTACACTTTTCTTTCTTTTTCCCCACGTCCACCCGTGCACTTCAAAAAGAAAAAGCCAAAGAACAAAAAGAAAAAGTTCCCCTACAATCCATCCTTTCCACCGACCAAGCAAGCCTCCAAGAAAGAGATTTCTTTTCTTTTCTTTTCTTTTCGTTTCCATTTGTGTCAAGCCTTTCCACCGATTCACCAAGCCAAAATAAGGAAATTTGAAATGTTTCCACTTCCATTTCCTCCCACCGTGTAAGCTTTGAGGTTTCAAAGAAATAAAATTTTCCTCTCCACTTGCAATCACAAAATTAAAAGTGCACAAGGAAAAAGTAGAAGAAAAAAAGAGGTGGTGAAGAATATTGTTCAAGGTATTATCTATACCATTTCTTTCATTTTTATTTTTCCTTAGCAAAGAAAAAAAAATGTTGCTTAAATAGCTCTTATGTGATAGCCAAGATAGATAGATGTTTTGCATGATAAAATTTTGGATTTAGTGTTGGTTCAAGAAGAGAAGAAGTGAGGAGATTGGAGTTTTTAAGATCAACCAACCAAGAATAGCCATTAGGGGTAAGAGCTCAAAATTCTTCTTTAAATTTTTTTAGGTTAAAGTTTATAATTTTATGAGAGATTTGATGATTGGGTGAGGAAATGGGTTGTAATAATTATTTTTGTACAATTAGTATAGTTAGTATTTGTATGTGATGTAAAAAGTGAGTATGGCATGCTAGAAATGTGTTTTGTGCAAGTTTTAGTTTGTGGAAAAATTTTTCACAAACTTTGAACGAAAAAACGGAGGCCTTAGGATCGACTTTTAAAACTTTACTGAACACGGAACTTTTAGCTTTCTTCGTTTTGTACAAAATTCCATGACTACGAAAAAACATGGTTTTGACTCTAAATAGGCCTTCCAAATAGTTTTTATGGACTACCTAAACAGTCCCCAAAAACTGCCCAAAGGCAGCCCAAAACTGCCTAATGCAGTTTATTCAAACTGCCCAAAACAGTTCCAGCACTGCTGGAACTGTTTTGCCAATTTCGAACCATTTTAAGTCTGAATTTTATGTTTCACAAAATACAAAAGTTTTAGATTTCGACGAGACGAACAACTTCCGTGAAGCAATTTTTTTTCAAAATCTGCTTCTAAGATACACTTATTGCTAGCTTTTTGAAACAGTCCAAAAATTACATTTTCTACGTAGAAAACTGTTTTAATGTCTCGGGTTGCTTCGAGGCCAAACCGCAATTTTCTTTAAACATAAAAGTTTTAGATTTGCAGTAGAATGAAGAACTTATATGAAGAAATTTTTGTGGAAATTTATTGGACTTAAAATTTGTTACACAAAATATAGTCAAAATTTTTAAATTGGCAAACTTTTAAAGTTTTAACCGGAAAACAATTTTTGTCAAAATAAATGGTAACCGGGACTTTAGAATAGGCAATAAAATCATTAAAGCACATATTTAAAAACAAGTGACTTTTACAAGAAAAGAACTTCAAATGAAAAACTGTATTAACAAGCGATTTCATAAAAAACTTTCAAAATTACTCTACCAGTACCTGTTTTTACAAACAAATATCGCGTGACTTTAAAACTTGATTTTTCACTAAAGTAAGAAATTACAGTACTTTTGAAAGGTTATATAGGCCCAAGATTTAGTGGATTAATGATTTTTGGTGTTATTTTATACAACGATTTTTATTTGAAATCTCAAGCTAAACTAGTAAGAATTTCAAGAATAAACTTAAATCATTTTCAATTGAACATTAATTTGCAAGCATAAAAATCTGACATGATAGAACTTTAATGCCATAATGTTAGGTATGGGTCCAATGCCCGTTTCGGTCTAAAATGTCACCTACTACTTAGTCCATCGGTAGAATCTATAAGACGTTGTAATGACATTTTAGCACGTATGAACTTAAAATAAATTACGAGCCCATTTAAAATAAGCCCACTTAGGACTTGAGATAAGGATCATGAATTTAAAAAGGGACTAGTTTAGTAATGTCTCACGGTATAAATGACGATAGATGATTGATTAATTATTGTGAAATTGATTAATTATCAACATAGATATAGACAAATGGCAATTAAGGAAAAGCTTGAATATTGTGAGGATTTAGTAAAATTAATCCTTATAATAGAAATTGGACAATTCATGACCAAATGATAAAAGAATTTGCGATCTAACAAAATGATCAAATTCTTATGGTTATGCTAAAATTCAATAGCCTAAGACGAGAAATTCTCACACACTCGTAGTGGGTGTTTATATAGATTTACTCAATAGAGAAAGAGGAACTCTAAATAAAAAAAAGGGAGTCTACTCTACTAATACAGGTAAGTAGGAATTCTCGCCTACAGTATAAATAGTTTAAAATAAAGGTTTTAAATATAATACAAGCATGTTAAGCTTTAAGTATGATATGCCATGTCATATTTTATGTTCACTAAAATAACTAGTGAAACTTAAATGAAGAATTAACTAAGAGAGTCGTACCAACCTCTCGATCCACAGAGAGGCTCTATGTTAAAATAATAAATTATAATTGATCACGGTCTTGTTGGGACCTTGCAAACACTAACATCATGTTGATCGCGTGCAATCGTTACGACTACTCGAGCCCGAATAATAATAAGACAAGTTCATAACTGAGCATAATATGGGTCATGCATTTTTAGTTATCATATATAATTACATGATATTTTAAACATTTTTGCGAGTTACTATTCCTACTTGCTGAGCGTAAGCTCATCCAAGAATATTCATACTGTAGGTAAGCAACCTATCACTAGTGCCTAATGGATGGTGGCGAAGCAGCGGACGATCAAGTGGAGATATGAGAAATAGATACCGCGCGCTTAGATTTTCGCTTTTGTTTTAATGACTATTTTTGATGTCCGTTTTGATGATGACTGTTTCGTTGACTTTAACTTATGGGTCTTGTATATAACGTTGGAATTTTGCTACTATATATATATATATATTTTGAGATTACCGTTATGTTACTAATTAATTAGTAAAATATACATATATATTTATATACCAAGTAAGAATGAAATAAAATGATATTAACAATAATAATAATCTTTAAGATAGAATAGTTAAAGTCAACTTAAAAAAAAAAAAGTTTCTCGAAAATTGGGTAATAAAAATTAAAAGTATGTTTATAAAGTAAAGTAACGGCCACGTAAGGATGTCGTTACACCTTAGAGGTTTGCAATGGAGAGCGAAGAGAATGGTTTACTTCTGCTCTTTCAATTTCTTTATTCTTGTCTTCTTTCTCTCTCGTATTATATAAACAAAACCGGTCCCTGTCTCCAGTACTGTACCTAATTATACACGTCTGTCTCCCACAATTAAACTACGAAAGCTACCTGTGATATTTAGACTATTTATTACAAATAAAATTTGATTAAAACATGTTTTTATCATATCTTTAAACACATCTCGAGCAGAGCCCATATCCCCAAACTGGCATAAACATATATGACCAAACGTTGCATCATATGTTACTGTGGTTAATTTAATGGATGTCGTTTATTGAAATAGTTGTTGCCTACTCTGTTTGCTCTTTTTGCGGTTGAAAATTCATGTTATTATTTTTATCTACTTTGACGGATAACGATAATACAAATGAAGGGTTACTGCAAAAAGTTCCAACAAGTGAATTGATTCATTAATTCATTTTTGGATTAAGATGCAATACATATAATTGTCTAAAATGAATTTATTTAAACAAATAGAATTAATGATCAAATCAATTCAACTTTAGCCTCGATGTAATATATTGTCGTTTATGACAATATACTAATGTTTCTACTCGCGGAATCTAACTCTGACAATCAATACAAGCCATCTCCCGTTAAGAATATAGATAGCATAACAATCTTAACATGAATAAAGCGTCCAACTTTATTCTCTTGATTGTGGACCTTATCATTTAGACTATCACCTTTAAGATTCATGTTTTCTATATAATCTGTCCTTTATATGTACGATCTTAAAGGTTTAGACTGACAGTCTTAGACTTTTTGTTTGCTTATCATATATTCAACATAAATGAACATAAAAAGCACAATATTTAATATATGAAAATAATAAACTCTTTATTAATTGAATGTCTGTAAAAATTATTACATCATTTAATCTTTAAGGTACTTAGTCTAATATGTTCTCTTTCATCGATAGTTGTACATTCTGCTATTTATACTCCTTCAATTTCAACATTTATTTTGTGTTTGGATAATAACTATTTATACTCTTCAATTTCAACATTTATTTTGTGTTTGGATAATAACTGTCACTTTAGTTTAAATTAAATGTTTTTTTTAATAGAGTTTGAATGAAATATTTTATCAAATAATAATTCAAACCATGATGCTAGTTTGGACTTAACAATGAGATAAATATGCTAAACATTAATTCAAGAATATTTTAAACCTTAAAAGGGCAAAATGGACCATTTTTAAAATTAAAACGTACGTGGAACGGTTGTACAAGATTGACGTTATGTATTAATTGTAAAATTAAAAACAAAACCTAGGTGCATTATGTATTAATTGTTTCGAATAGAAACTAGGCTGAGCGCGTCATTTGATCGGTACACAAAAACCCTTACGAAGGGCCAGGATCTTTTTTTTTTTTTAACTAACCGTTAGACGTCACAAACGGCTACGATCTTTTACGTGCACCGACAGCCTCGGCACTCTATTAAGCTTGCGCCCCAAGTAGCCCTGTCAGAATATCTCAGTACTTTCCTTTTCATCTCTCTCTCCCTCTCGCTCCCTCTCCCAGTAAAGAGGGTTTCAGGGAAATTTTGCTTTTCCCATTGCTGGTCATCCTCATGCGACTTCGTTAGGGTTTTGTAGGGCAAGTCTCTACTTTCCCCTGTTGTTTCTTCCTCTCTCAGAGAGAAAGCTGGCTTTTTTTAGGGTTGGAGATCACACTGCATGATCCGCACAAGTCCAGATTTCTCAATTTAAAGCTCTATTTCTTCTTCAACTCCCGATTTCTACACTGAATTGGTGGATTTTCTATTTTTAATTTATTTTTATTTTTATTTTTTGTATTTTAGTTTTCTTCCGTGTTGTTCAATTTTCGTGTTCAGCATATTCAAGGATCGATTTTTCTTAATTTTACATTGTTTAGATAAGGTAAGTTTTCAGATTGTTCGTTTTGGGGGCTGTTCTTTATGTATAAGATACTCTAATCGGTTCTGATCTTGTTAATTTGTGCTTTTCATGCTTGAGTTTTATCCATTGCTTTCTTTTCTTTTTCCCCCTTTTCCCTGCTAGAGAAAATCTGTCCATTGGTTGAAATTTCATATTACGTTTTTTGTTGTTGTTGTTTTTGGTTTTCTTTGGGTTTTTTTTTTTTAATTTTATAGATTCTTCAAATTTCTAAGTATGATTGAATAGGGTATGTTAAACGGTTCATATGATTATTGGAATGATGATGTTCTTGCATAAGTGTAGCACCAAGCAGTCAGTAATTGTAAGTTGTTCTAATATTTTCTTTTTGTGATCTTTTCTGACAACTTTTGCTCTACATTATTTCAGTAGATATTAAATAGTAGATTGATGCATTATCTTTCTCCGGGTAATTAGTAATTCCAAATGTTCCTTTATGGCTTCCTTGCTCACGTGCATATTTCTTAAGCAATTTTACTTGTCCTAATGTAAGTATCTCTACTTACTACTTAGATCTAAGTATGTGATTTATACCCTATTACTGAAAAACTATTAACTTCTTAGTAATTTCCTGACTTTCATTTGTGGACTTTGTTCCTTTATTTTGTGCGGTTTAGTTTTATGTTCAACTTATGATTTTGAATTAATATATTATTGTTTTAAAATATGTATTTTTCATTTTCAGGATTGGCCAATTTCCTTATGTTGTAACACTTTGGGAGACATTGGTGAAAAAAAAGGTGACCAAAAAAAAAGAAGAAAAAAAAACAGAATAGAATAATGCGAGAAGGAAAAAGAAGAGACAGAAATAAGGAATAAAATTGAAAAAGAAGGAAAAAGTTGAAAAACAGAAAGTAAAGACTAGGGAACATCAAAGTCAAGAGAAGGAACAAAGAAAAGGAAGAAGAAAGAATGCATGCTTGTGAAACACCATACAATCAGTGATTGTAAGTTACTATTTTCTGTCTTCTTCTTCCTCTATGCTAACTAGTACTCCATATATTTCAGCTAATATTAAGTGTTAACTAATAAATTCGTGTATTTATCTTTCTCCATGTAAATAGTATAGCTCCCAATGCTCTTTATCTGCTGACGTTTGACATGGTTTTCTTGCTCAGAATGCATTTTATCTTGAACAACTTTATGGGTCTTAATATAGGTACCTTTAGTCAGAGTTAAGCATATGATATATGCCCCATTAATTAACTATTACCATTGTAGTGTACCTAGTCTGCTTACTTTTTTCAATTTGAGATCACAAGTAAATTTTCTTTTTCCAAGTGTTACATATGCTAATTTTTTCAGGAATGGTTGTCCTATTTAATATACTTTCTTCTTCTTGAGAGGCGTTAATTTGATTCTGCCCAACAAATAATTACTTATAAGTAGTAAAAAGTTAAGGGGCAAAAAAAGGGATGAACAAAGAAAATGAGAATAGAGGAAAAAAGGAGAGAAACAGGGGGAAGAATGAAAAGGACAAGAGGAGGAAATTGGTAAGATTCGTTTTTGCTATTTTTATCATTTCTTTTGAAACTCCTGTCATCTTTATTCATCTTTATCATTTCCAAATAAGAGAGGAAACATTTCATATTTGCTAAATACGTAGAGGAGCAATTGACTTTTAGTCTTCTTGTTTTGGTTTTTATGGAGCCATTCCTTTGGCAGGTAAGTTGTATCTTGAAGTTTTATTCTATGGACCCCTGATTATTATTAGTAATATTATTTTAGGTTTGAAAAGTGAATGGGCTGAGTTTTTCTTAGGGCTATTATTGAGAATTTGGAAACTAATTTGCTATTTCTTTCTGAATTTTGTCAAAGGTAAGTATTTTAAAGTCAGCTTTACACTTAACAAATCATATGGTAGATCTTATTTGTGGAGTAATTTCCTCCTTGTTTAATTATTTATGGTTTAATTTTGCTTTGCTCTTTGTATGATCATCTATTGATATTCTTATTCTAACGTTCGAATACCATATATTTTCAGGAATTGCCTAACAAATAAGTAGAGGGAAAAACATGATAAAAAGAAAATTAAAAGAATGGACGAAGAAGGGAAAAAGAAAAAAAATAAAAAGGGAAATGAGAGGAAGAGGCAGAGAGAGATTGGAAAAAAAAGATGATTAAAAAAATAATCAAAAAGATAAAAGCAGAAAAATGAGAGAGATGTATTATGGAGTATAAGGAAAAGAGAGGGAGAGAGAGAGCAAGCGAATTATAAGCAGAAGAGGGGAAAGAGAAGAATGAACACCTTTTTAGTTTTGGTAAGCTTTGTTCTATATAGGTTTCTTGTAAAGATTTCTTTTATTTCTATTACGTGGAAATCAATTGCTATCTAAGTTCATATATTCATGTTGTAGGTAAAAAGAGAGATAAATCTATCTATGCTCTAGGTACTATAAATTACCTGATCTTTCATTGAGCATAAATGGACGATACTACCATGTGATAATCTATCTATCTATGCTTTGGCGGGTATTTATTAATTTAACATATTTGTTTATGGTTTGATTTTGCCTTGCAAGTTATATGATCATCTATTGATATTGATTTTCTTATTAATTGTTAGAGTACATATACCATACTACCATTTAGTATTACTCTGGTCTGTGAGCTACGAGCTGCGTTCTTGTAGAGCTAGTGCTTGGGCAGGTAATTATTTCTTTATTTTATTTGTTTATGGTTTGATTTGCTTTTTAATTTATATGATCATCTATTGATATTGATTTTCTTATTCTAACCGTTAGCAGAGTACATATACCATATGGTATTACTCTGGTCTGTAAGCTGCATTTATTGTAAAGCTAGTGCTTGGGCAGGTATTTATTCCTTTATTCTAACTGTTAGAGCACATATACCATACTACCATATAGAATTACTCTGGTCTGCGAGCCACGAGCTGCATTCTTGTAGAGCTAGTGTTTGGGCAGGTAATTATTTCTTTATTTTATTTGTTTATGGTTTGATTTTGCTTTGTAATTTATATGGTCATCAATTGATATTAATTTTCTTATTCTAACTGTTAGCGGAGTACATATACCATATGGTATTACTCTGGTCTGCAAGCTGTGTTTATTGTAAAGCTAGTGCTTGGGCAGGTATTTATTCCTTTATTTTACTTGTTTATGGTTTGATTTTGCCTTGCAATTTGTATGATCATCTATTAATACTGATTTTCTTATTCTAATAGTTAGAGTGCATATACCATACTACCATATGGTATTACCACATAAACCATGAGACCATATGGTATTCCTCTGGTCTGCAAGCTGCGCTTATTGTAGAGCTAGTGCTTGGGCAGGTATTTATTCCTTTATTTTACTTGTTTTTAGTTTGATTTTGCTTTGAAATTTATGTGATCGTCTATTGATATTGATTTTCTTATTCTAACTGTTAGAGTGCATATACCATTCTACCATATGGTATTACTCTGGTCTGCGAGCTGGTTTTATTGTAGAGCTAGAGCTTGGGCAGGTATTTATTCATTTATTTTATTATTTATGGTTTGATTTTGCTTTGCAATTTATATGATCATCTATTGATATTGATTAATATTTTCAGGAATTGACCAAGAAATAAGTAGAGAGGGAAAAACAGAAGAAAAAAAGAAATTGAAAGAATGAGTGGAGAAGGGATAAA
>CAMOHE010049289.1:0-13694 GCA_946598075.1 Artocarpus hirsutus
AAGTATCAAGACTATATAAAACTAATACCAAGTACCATGAATGCAAACATCAATATGATTTTAAGAGCATCTTATATGCAATGTTAAATTGATGTGCATAAATTTAGCATTTGACTATAGAAAATACTCTCTAATACAATGTTATTTTATATGCTAAATTTACATGTTAAATTTGGTGGCAGATATTTAATTTCTATTAGTTGATAGATAGATTGACTTTTTTACTTTAATAATTACAATATTTTAATTTTTAATTATTTTAATATTAAAAGTTTATTTTTACGTGTTGCAAGATTTAATAATCATGATCAAAGAAAAATAACATTATAGATTAAAACACAAATAAAATGTCACATTAAATATGTTATTTTTAATACTTTTTGCTAACAAATATGATATTAATATTGACATTTAAATTAAAGATGGTCTAACAGCGACCTAGAAATTAAAAAGAGTTAAGTTTGATGTTGAGTTACCAGAAACTGTCTCGTTTTTAGTTGTTCCACGTTATGGGAATTCCTTGTTGATTGACATTGGTTTTAAGAGGAGTGTATGTGTGTCAAGTCAAATTCATATTTTTTTTGGAAAAAAAAAAAAAAATCTCACGTCGCTTGTCGTAGACCTCTTTTTTTTTTTTTTTTTAATTCCTACAAAACATTGCTTTTTTTTTTTCGGTTCTGTTGTTCACTTGCTGTTTGTTGTCTTTTTCTAGCATATCCTAATTTTTGTGTTCATACTTAATATTGTTTTGGTCCTCTTTTACAGGATATTGTTGTTCTTACGTCATTTTCTGTCGTTTTTACAAGCAATAACTTTCGTTTTTATGTTGCATCCACTTTTTGTCGTCGTTTGTTGACATTGGTGTGTTTCTCAAAGGTAACTTAAGTTTCTTCTTCTATTTTATTTTCTTTTTCTATTTCTAATTTTAATATCCTTCAATAATATTTTACCCAGCTTCATAGTTTTATCGTGAGATGTCATTTTCTATTATGTCGTTTTTGTTCGTTGTCGTTTCATGGGATAGTTGTCGCTACTACGAGTCTGTTGTTTATTATTATTATTATTTCTTTTTTTTACGTTCATGTGAAAGTAACAATATCAAAGTAAATAATAATGGATCCTGATTGTGAGAGACCAACTGTATGCTGTTGGAGAATGGTAAGAAGCCACAACTTAGCAAAGTTGGTGCATATTAATTTCAAGCTAAAAAGACAAAACAAGAAAGAAGGAAAAAAAAAAAAAAAATCCACGATTTCACATTGTTGTCCAATACTAATATTAGTTAAATATGCCTACGCAAAATGCATATTTTTCTCCATTATAGGAAATCAATTCCGAAGAAGGGAAAATACTGATGAATAAGTGATTTCTTCAGCAACTGCTTAAATTAATTTTAATCATAAAAATGCTTCAGAAATTGGGAAGTATGCTGTTCAATTTTGTAGCAGGAGAAAAACATGTCAAATGAATTAACTGTTACATTTCTGGATGTGAAAATAGACGAATCTTCAAGAACTCAAACATGCAATCACATAGACAAATAAACAAACAGATAATCAAATGCACACAATAAATCAAAAAAATCAACAATGGAGAATTTGTTAACGGGGTTCGGCCAAAGAACTGCCTACGTCCCCGGGACTCAATGTACAGAGTCCGATCTTATTGCAAGGATACGAAATTACACGCTTGGAATGATCTTCAGTGGCTCTCAGAAATCTCACTGTGCTTCTTTGTCTATATCCTCAGTCCCCAATTCTAAGCAAATCTCTCTCAAAGCTCTCAAATAATACAAGCAAAAACCAATAGAATGAACCAGTGAATTACCACTACAAAAACTGCATTTTTAGTCACAATTTTTAGTTTAATTTTTATTGTGACTAAAACTTTTAGCTACGAGATTTTTAGTCATAGAAACATCCATGACTAGAAACCCGATGATACAAAGTTTCAGCTACAACAAAAATTGAACTAAAAGTTGTGACTAAATGTATATTAGTCATAATATTTTATTGCAACTAAAAGTTTTACTAAAAACTGTTGTGATTAAAAGTCCAGTTTTTTATAGTGTACATCGAGGATCAACTACTCCTATTTAGATAGATACAATAATCTCTAGATAATTACACAAAAGTCATTGACTACTTGTATTTGGAAAATAAGCATCGGAGATCAAAATAATGTGCCATGTCAGAGAAACTCTAAATGAAACAAGATACAACAATGGACCCTGCCAAATCACCAATTACACGGCCTGCAGAACGATGCACATTTACATAAAAGTTAAAAGAGTTTTAACACAAAACCAAAGGGTCCATAAGAAAATTAGCATTGTTTGATAAGAAAAATGCTTACCATCTTGTCTAACTGGAAGTATAACTTTTTAACCAGAATGTTTAACTTCTGCTGCTTCAACTTCATCGCCCTTCCAAAGTGTCCAGCTTAAGCAAAAAATAGGAGACTACACAAATAACATTTTGACCTCTGAGTATTATAGAAGAAAATTTAGACATTAATCACATTTATCAGTTTGTTCTAAGGTCATGAATTCCGCTATTCTTCTTATTTTAGATTGTTGATAACAAAATAATAGAAAAAGGAGTATAATCACATTTCCTCTTATGGAGTGCCCTTTCAACATGTTCTATCTTTCCCTGCATTTTGAAATTCAGAACCAACATACTAATAGAAAATTACAGCAGCCAAAATCAAAATATAGACGCAACATCTTCCAAATAATGTATGCTTGGAGATGGTAAAAAATTAAAGAAGCATACAGGAACCACTTTTATTTGGAGCATAGTTCACAAAGTATATGAAGTCCCGAATACATTTTGCCAAAAACGCCTTATATGTTTTGCCATGAATAACAACACATTAACGTTTTGCCATGAATTTTTATTAACTGCTCCAAACTAACTCCAAGAAAATTCACACGCAATATGTAAAAGCAAAGCCAAAAACAAGTTTCTAGTTGGTATTTCAAAAAAAAAAAAAAAAGAAGGGGCGCTTAAAGTAACCAGGAAATATAAAAGACAAAGGCACAAATTTATCACTTGTTAGTAGAGAGAAATTCAAATTTACAATACCTGAAGAGAAAATCGGAGCATGCTGTGGATGGGGAGGCAAAGAAATGTAGAATGCTTTATCATATTTCTTCCTCGTCTATTTCTATGTTGGGGATGTGTTGAATCTTAGGCCAATCTTCCCCTATTTCTCTCTGGCACTGCTCCTTTAGCAAAGGACACGCAATGATGCTTAAATGAGTAAGAGAAAGGGGCAGCCCTTCTTCTGGAAAGCACTCTAATTCTTGGCAGCATCCAATTCTCAGTTCTTTAAGTGCGGTAAGTTGCAGCAAGGCTTTGCCGTTTAGGACTTTAAAGTTTCTACAGCTCCTGATTTCGAGAGAAGTCAAAGTGGATGGAAGCAGCCCTTCCTCTGGAAATGAATCCCCTGCTTCTGCAAAATCACTATAATAGAACTCCATGCTTTGAAGAGATGAAAGTCTTTGTAGATCCCAGTTTATACGATTTGCAATGAGCGTTTGGCAATGCCAGATATTGAGTTTTTCTAAATTCGAAGGCAGTCCCATTCCCAAAAATGAGTCCAATTTTGAGCAACGCTCTAAATGTATGGATTTAAGAGAGGGATATGCAGAATCAATCTCTATATTTTTTGGAAGTACACTCACCATTTCTTCACAATTCCAAATGTAAATTGTTTCCAAGGATGGAAAACAACCAGCTGGTAGACCTACTTTTAGTTTTGGACATTTTTGTAAATTAATATGCTTGAGACGAGGGAAAATCTCACCTTCTCCCACTTCTCTAGAAAACGACCAGTTTTCTAGCAAAACCATGTGATAAATGTCTAAGCATTCCAAGGATGGAAATGAAATCCCCGAAGTACCACAAAACTCATCTCCTATACTTTCTAACCAATGAAATCCCCAAATTTTAAGCGTCCTGAGGAAAGGTAATTGCCCAAATGGCGGCAAGAAGCAACAATTTTTACAATCTTCCAAAGACACATTAATCATGTCACGGAAGGATTGATGTGCTACCCAATCTGGGAATACTGTAACTCTGTAACCGTCAATTTTGAGTTTCTCCAGCCTTCTATGTGGTTCGAGTGCATCAAGTACATTCTTTTCTTTTGTTGAATCATCAGGTGGTGTGCCATCTTTCCACACCAAAATGAGCTCAGTAAGATGCTCTTTATTCTTCAAATCGGCGTCAAAAACGTTCCCAACGTCCACCACGTTTTCAAGCCCTGAAATACAAAGACTTCCATGCAAAAACTGCAACCCCCCTAACTCTTTGATCTTGGAGCCACCATTTTCCTCCAAAACAAAATCACTTAATGACTGTAGCTTTGTCAACTTGAACATTTGTGGTGGCATCTCTTTTAATGGTGTATCACTTATCGTGAGATGACGCAAGTTAATTAATTTACACATGTTTGTCGGCAATTGAGTAAGATTATCACATCCTGATAACAATAGTGTTTGCAAATTGTACAAAGTGCAAATTGAACTAGGCAGTTCTTTGACTTGTGTGTGTGACAAGTCCAAGTACCGTAGATACCTTAGATCTCCAATAGAATCAGGCAACTCCATGAAATTTGATTGACATAAAGAAAGCACCTTCAAGCATCCTCCAACCTTAGGCAATAATTCAGTCACAATAGCGTCTGTCAATATTGACTGACCAACTATGTACTCATGTGATAATGGTAAAGCTAGCAAGGTGCTCAAACACTTGGTCTTGGATAAACCATCCAACTTCGTCATGTCTTTAGAAATCTTTCTATATGACAAATGACGAGTCTTGCTTGTGAAGTCATCCAAGTAATTGCAACCATCCAACACAAAACAAAACTCACCTGCTATGCGCTTAGCTAAATCATGCACGAGATCATGCATAAGGAGAGTTGGTCTTCCGTCCCGACTTGATCGTTGAAAGAATGACCTTGATATTAGACCCTCAAGGTAATCTTTTCCAACATCTTCCATCGTTTTTGCTCCATCAGATTGCAAAAATCCTTCTGCCATCCACAACAAGACTATAGTTTCTAGGTCATCTTCATTGAATTCATAATCTTTGGGGAATATTGCACAGTAAGCAAAGCATCGCTTCAGCTGTGGGGGTAAGAATTGGTAACTCAACCATAATGCTGGAGGAATCTTATTCTTCTGGTTTTCTTTAAATTGCAAATCCCAAACATCACTCTCTAGTATCCCTTTCCACTCCTCTGGACTTGATAGCGAGCGTAAAACACCAGCAATTGATTTTACTGCTAAAGGAAGACCCTTGCATTTTTTTACAATTCTTTTGCCTATTTCTTGCAACTTCGGATGAACCGGGGAGTCTATATTTTCAAAGACATCACTTTTAAACAACTTCCAACAATCGTTATCTGATATCGTCTGCAAATTAAAAACTGAAATAGCACCCATCTTTGATGCAACAAATTTACTGCGTGTAGTCACAATAATTTTACTCCCTTTTGCTCCAACATTGAAAGGACGCCGTAAATCATCCCAAAGTCTATAATTTTCATTCCAAACATCATCATGAACAAATAGAAATCTTTGTCCCATTATTTCCTCCTTTAGTTCTTTTTGAAGTTCATGCAGCTCTTTAGTATTATATTGTCGTCCGGTGGTTTTCTCAAGAATTGCTTTGGTTATCTCTAGTACATTGAATTCTTCTGATACGGTTACCCACACCTTCAAAGCAAAATGATCTTGGACCCTGCTATCATAGTAAACATGTTGAGCAAGGGTAGTTTTTCCAATGCCACCCATGCCTACTATAGAAATCACAGAAACCTTACGCCCGCCATCATGATCTGATAACAACAATTTTATGATGGCCTCCTTTTCAGAATCTCTTCCATAAACATCACATGTGTCTACCAAAGAAGCTTGCAATCGCTGAGGCTTATTTTGGTGAATACCTTCTCTCAGACTAAGCCCATCCTTTCGTCTCAAAAGAAGATCCAATGCTTGAAGGATCTCCTCTATTTCAGATTTC
Organism: Artocarpus hirsutus; assembly: GCA_946598075.1. Classification (NCBI taxonomy): domain Eukaryota; kingdom Viridiplantae; phylum Streptophyta; class Magnoliopsida; order Rosales; family Moraceae; genus Artocarpus; species Artocarpus hirsutus. The sequence goes on from CAMOHE010049289.1 coordinate 6,039, forward strand.
ACCGTGCGTTCAAATTTTGACATGAAGAACTTACTTGGATTGCTTCTAGATTGATCCCCTTCTTCCACTTTGCGCCGTAAAGCTTCAGTGTCGATCTTGTCCATGATGTTGTCTACTCTATGAAGCACATCTTTAAGCTCATCAAGCCACTTCCTCACATTATCATCCGTAAGTTGTTTTTCCTCAGCGTCGTTCAACAATTTATAAGCCTCCGGCAATGTGATCTTCAACTCATTGAGCAACTTAATAAGGACTTTCTTTCCTTGGAAGAAATTGAGGACCTCTTGACTAGCCATCCTATCAAACAAGACATTAAAGAAGCCAGAGAGAAGAGCTCCTCCCACAAGTTCAGCCATGGTTTGTCGTCACGCAAAATGAACTGAAATGAATACTCTACGTGAGTAATAGAGAACAAAGCAGATAAGTTTTTGGTTGAAATAAAGCAGTTTGGAAGCATGTAAAGTTTCCATGAACTTGCAACTTGCAAGGAGGCATGGGCAGAGCTAGGTGCGAATGCCCCTGCCCCCTGCGGCCAAGCCCTTTGAGAATTTGTCTCATGTCCCCTTAAATCCCAAGCATCCTTTAAGAATTTACCTCAAAACTCGAATTCTTGACAAATTTATCTCTTATTTATTCCCTTGTTTTATTTCAACATTCATATCAAATTTATTAAATATTTAAATTATACTCTAAATTTTGATTTTTGAGTACATATGTTTTAAATTTAAAATCTCAAGTAACATAAATTTACAATTTTTTTGGTTCTAAAACTTCTAAAAAATTTTTGTTCAATTCATACGACCTAAAAAAATTTCCTGATTCCGTCCCCAAGGACCACATATATTCAGTGTACTTGGCCAGAGGTAAATGCAAGTCTACTGCCTCTTTGATCAATATTATTATCTAATTTTTTTTGAAAGTGATATTATTATGTAATTTAACAATGGTTTTACTACATTTTTTTGTAAGGCATATGACACAATATTATTTGAATAACTTGAAAACAACCAAATGTGCAACAGTAATTGGAGCTGAAAATTATAGCAAAAAGATTATGAACTAAAAACAGACACCATCAAAATAAACAAAAAGAATCTGCACTCTTATTTTTGAATTTTGATATTGAAAAAAATTGCGGTAAAATACTTTTTTATTGGAGGATAAAAGTAATCCTACATTAATACTTGCATACTGGATCTTAATTCCAATATACTTCTTCTTCTTTTTCCTTCTTTTTTTTTTTAACAATCGACACTACTAAAAATTGTTTATTTCACGATAGTTTTAAACCGTCATAAAAAGTTTACACGAGGGTTAAAAAAACCATCATGTCGTCCGTCATAGTACAAAACGAAGCTTAAACGATGCAATGTTGCTTTTTGAGAACAGTTGGATAATTTTTTTGGGTTTTTCCACAACGGTTTTCACAGAAAACAGTCGTGAAAAGTGGGCTTTTACACTCTGTAGTCGTTGAAGGTTATTATATAAATGTTTTCTCTCATATTAATTCTTTGATTTCATTTGCATTATCGTATACCTAAGCTAGATGCATAATGTTCTTCAAACTGTTGTTGAGTTTCCTTCAGAAAATTAACGTGATGATAGCACAGCAAAGATTAGCACATCGTTTGAATTAAACTATTCAACTAATTGTGAATTCAGCTTCATTCATGCTAGAATATAAAAAATCAAAATAAATAGAAAAGGCTCTGTCGTAATATGTAAAAACTCGAATAACATTTCGAACAATTTCTTGTATAATATCATTAAAAATCAAGGACTAATTACCAGGAACAGGATACCGGCACAGTTTAAAATACCAATTCAACTTTAAACAACATAGAAATAAGACAAATAATTTGACCAATAATTGGAAAAAAAAAGAAAATAAAACAAAACAAAATCTAACTTTATTTCCATCAACCATGCAATTAATTTGGCCATATATTCACATAACTATCTTTTATTATATAAGAGGATCTAAAAATATATAAAGAAAAAAAAAAAGAAATAGCTGAAAAAGTTTGAGAAAAATATGAAGAAAGGTTTCTTTACAAAGGAAGAAGAGTCCAAACCACTTGGAAATAAATTTCTTTATCAATGAGACCAAATATTATCCCAGAATTATGGCATCACAGCATGGCTGCATTTGGTAAGATATTTAATCGGCAAGAAGCCTATTAGAGTGTGAAAGAAGGAATGAAAATGTGTGAGAGATGTATGAAGTGTTTGGCATTGATACTAAAGAACAATTTTTATTTTGTTTTTAAAAATGACAAAACAACTTCTTAAACAAGCAGTGTTGTTTGGAATTTTTTTAAGAATAATTTTTAATAATTTTAAGTTAAAAAAACTAAAAAAAAGGTTTTCTTTGGGAATAGAAAAACAATTCTATAAAAAATAGAAAAACAAAATATGTAAGAAAGCAACATTTCACCTTAGGGTTGGCCCGTTGGTCTAATGCTGAGCACAATCCTGGCTCATGGTTTTGACCTAGACCATGATCTAAGCCCCTTGGCCCGACTCCGATAGCTATCATGGCCCGATGCCAACGACAAGTTTTTTTTTTTTTGAAAGGTTGGGAAATTTCGTTCAAACAACCAAAGTTCCAACGATACACACAATAGTGAATATGAATGATCCTAGGTTACAACGCGTAACCCTCCACTAGGAATGATTCAACCAGCTATTAAACAATCTACTCAAGCAAAAGGGTAAAGTGAATGTCTAAGGCCCGTCAAAAGCACCTCGACACAACAAAAACGAGCTCACATAAGGCTCTGTTTGATGAAAGCTCAGCAATCGATGGATTGCAAGCAACATAAATATAATTATAGTACTAAGGCCACCACATAAACGCACTCCGTACAAATACCACAACTACAGAGAAGTCAAAACAACAAAACCAACACCAATGGGGAGAAGAAATCATCCCCTTTATTACAGTACGAACAACCGAGTAAAAACAACAAAAAAGACCGCCACTAGTTTTGGCATTCTGAGAAGCCCCGACGGTGATAAGGCCACTGCCACTGAGCCTCGAGGAAGCCAACGACAATCGACGATTAAAATTTTTTTAAATGAGAAAAAAATTGCTTCGTAAGAACAACAATTTTTTCATATTCCAATATGTTTTTTTGTCTTATGTTCTTTGAAAAATGTTTTTTAAAAACAATGCTAAACACCTTTCTTTTGTGAAAACAATTTAAAAAAAAGTTTAAAATCAAAAAATAAAAAAGAACATACAAAAATGCCAAATTGCTCCTGTTTTGTTGGTCCTTGTTTATGGAATTTATTGATCTTTATTTGTTTGGCTCTGCATCTTGAGTTTATTGTCGTTTATATGTTGTCAAGTTTTTCCAAAGAAACATTGCTACTACTACTAATAATAATAATAATAAACCTTCATTACTGCCTTAGTTTCTAACATGATATGGGAAAATAACAATTTTCTATATCCAACACAAACCAACATGAAAATACTTTCAAGAAAAAAAAAAAACGAAACAAAAAACATAATTATTCTCTAAATTACAGTGCATAAATAGAATGTGCAGGGGACGACAGGAAAAAGATATACCTTCCAAGAATTTGGAGAGAATGCTTATGTTAGCTGTAAACGACAAAAGGATTGCTTCGTTTGTATCAAATCTCTTTGCTCATCTTGGAGCTCTGAATAACAAGTCAATTCCTTCTATTGCAAATAACTGAAAGAAAAGGAGGGTTAGTGCTGCTGTCGTTTGATACTTAGAGCATGGACCTTTTTAAATGCTTTCTCCATTTGTTTTCATCTCTCAGTTTCCATTTCTAATCTATTTTACACGTTTAACAATATTTCAAAATTTGGTTTGAGCCTTAGAGCAAAAATTTTATTTATTTATCTATCTATTTTGTGGAGAAGAAACTCTCTGTGGCACTTGTCTCTTTTCTTTTCTTTTTGCCTTTATTTTTTTTTAATTTGGGGTTAGTATAATTCAAACTCTTTATCTTTTAATGGACTCGGGCGTAGATTTACCGTTAGACTATATTTCAAACTATTGCAATAATTGATTATTGCAAGAACCTAAGGTGAGGAACCAATTATTCGCCGTGTTTTACAAGAGGTAAAAGATAGTTTACCCCATTATCTTGGTTATATTATAGTATTTCAGGCAATTACGTATACAGAGTTTCCTACTTTCCTCGTATTACATATTCAAACTCCAGAAATGCTACGAAATTAGGGGACTTTTACCTGCGTCGATGGAGTTGACTTAGCGGTAGATAAAAAGCTATAGAAACATTTTTATAGCTTTTTTGCCCGGCAGCGAAAGGGGTGTTTTTAGTGAAGACGATTAACATATATAACTTCTGTAACATTAAAATTGTAACATATAAATATTTGAAAAATGAGGTACATGATAAGATTAACGGAAGCTGAAAGTCTAGAAAGAAGATTATGAGCTCAAAAATGGTCGCCATCAAATCAACAAAACTTATACCAAAGTTAGAAAAAGCAGGGGAAGAAAGAAATAAGATAAACATACCTCTCGAGAATCAAGAGAAAATTCTTGTGCTTGCTGGAGACTTGCAGAAGATAGCTTTGGGGTCAATTAAAAGACTATGTTCTTCTGCTCTGGATTAAAAGAGTTTAGTCAATTGTAGATCAAGGAAAAGTTGCTCTATGGCAAACAACGGAAAGAAAAAGAGAGATTAGTTAACAACTTCGGTCTGAAATGAACCCCAAGAGCAACTATGTTTTGCTAAGAAAAGATTCTCTACTTTCACTCCCTTCTTTTTTTTTTTTTTTTTTTTTTTTTTGGTTTCCCTGGTCTAGTCTGACATTGAGGTTTGAAAAATTGGCAATTATTGATGGTTCCAAGAACTTACGACGAGGGTTCCGCATAACTTAGTCAGACCACACGACGAGAGGTAGAAGAAGTCTACTGCATCTTCAATTATGCTGCTTATTTTTATCAAAATTTACCCAAAATACCTTTAAATTAAAAAATAAGAGTTTTAAATACTAAAAAGAACTTTATATTAGGTTTTTGCCTTAAAAAAATATATAGAATACTATAAAATATGTGTTTTGTGTGTTTTTTCTTGTTATTGTTAAAAAAAATTCTCTTAAAGGATAATTTGATTATTTTATAAGGTAAAAACAACTGTTGCCAAAGTAAGATATAGATTTATGTATTAAATCTAATCCGAAAGTATATATTCGATGAGATCAAGAACTAAATATATTGTTTTTGAATTAACTTACAACATAAGGTATAAAAATATAAATAACCCTTAATATTATAACGTAATTTAATGATGATGTGATTTTATTTTATTATTATTTTTTTTTTGGAGAAATTGCATCTAATAGCATAAGTCATTAAAGTATATAGCATAATTATATCACTTTATTTTTTTTATTGTTACAAGAGAGAACTGAGAAGTTAGGTTTCTATTGAGAGAAGAGAGAAAAATATTTAGGGAAATTTTAGTGCAGTGTGAATCCGAATTTATGCTTAAATGTTTTATTTACTAACTGTCTAAACTTTGGCCTCTTCTTTTCAGAAAAAGGGTTATCAATTTTTATTTCTTTTTCTTTTAAAAAAATTCTCTCTTTTTTTAGGATTTCTAATTACCTTTTTTAAGGATATTTTTTATTGCCCATCTTCTTTTGCTTATTTCTCTTGTTCTAAAAAAAAAGAAATAAAATAAAAACCCTTTATAAATAAAATTAAAGAAAGAAATAAAAAATACTCGTTTGATTCTCTCAGTTTCAATTTGATCCTCAATTCATTCAAAAGTTGATCAAGTTTTGGAAAGCATTAAGTTCAAAAATAAATTCTCAACATAAATATGAAAATCATAATAATATAATTTAACTAAATAAAATATTCATAATTTAGCTACGTCATAATTCCAACATAAAGAAAATTAGTTCATAATAACAAAAATAACAACAACACACAATAATGCATACATTATAATAACAATAAATGAGAGAAAGGTTTAGAATAAACTTATTTAGCAAAATAAATCTATTGAGTCCTTTTGATGAACTGTAAAAACGTCAAAATCAATCATTTTACATTTATGTTTTTCATTAAATCTTTTAATTATAGCATTTATATGATAATAAGTATTTTAGTATGTTTATGTGAAATATGTTATAAAAATATTTTTTTAGTGTGTTTTTTATGTTTAGTAATTTTTTTGGTAATTTTTAAATCATCTGTGTGTGTTTTATAATAAATTAGTTTAAAAATAATCAAAATCATAAAAGCAATGTTATTTGATTTTATTTTTAGTCTTAAAATATTTGTAAATAAATTTTAAATTTGTAAATATGTTCTATTATATTTTTAGTAATTTCTATACATTTATAGGAAGTGACCGCCTCAATGATCATTCTAAGTTTAAAAAGATCAAACTCCTCTGATACAGTTACCCACACCATCAAGGCAAAATGATCTTGGACCCTGCTATCATTGTAAGCAAGCTGAGCAAGTGTAGTTTTGCCGATACCACCCATGCCCACTATAGGGATCACAGATATCTTATGACCACTGTTACCATCTGACAACAACAAATCAACAAGAGCCTCTTTCTCAGCGTCTCGTCCATAAACATCACACGCGTCTACCAAAGGAGCAGGTAATCTTTGAGGTCCATTTTCGTGAACACCTTCTCTCAAACCAAGCTCGTCTTTTTGCCTCAAAAGAAAATCTAATCTGCCAAGGATCTCTCCTATTTCGGATTTTACACTGTTGTCAAACGCGTTGTATAACTTTGGCATGAAGTTCAAGAGCTTACTTGCGGTGCTTACAGGTTGATCACCTTCTTCCACCTTATGTCGCAAAGCTTCGGTATTGATTTTGTCCGTGACATGATCGGCTTCATAAATGACTTCCCTTAGCTCATTAAGCCACTTCCTGACGTCTTCGTCTGTGAGTTGTTTCACCTCAGCATCTTTCATCAGTTTATTAGCTGACAGCAACCTTATCTTCAACTCATCAAGCAGCTTGGCAAGGAATTTCTTTCCTTGAAAGAAATTGAGGACCTCTTGAGTAGCCATCCTATCAAACAAGACACTAATGAAGCCAGAGAGAAGAGCTCCTCCAACAAGTTCAGCCATGGATTCTATTGTAAAACAAGCTGAAATAAGATTGAGGAAGGAAAGCACTCAACACAGTATAACGGAGAATAAAGCAAATCAGATTTACAAGTATGTATGGAATGAAATCAGATTTAGTTATTGAAGTGACAATAAATTTAAAAAACATTTAGGGGCCTTAGGCAATAACATAAGTGGCCTTATGGTTGAATCATCATTTTTTAAACAAATCCACTCGCTCTTATTTTATTTTATTTTATTTGTTCTTTCTCAAACCTAATGAGATCAAATTTTTAATTGTTAATACTACTTTGTTGAAGATAGATGGCCTAAGTTTCAAGCTAACTTGATATTGGAAAATAAATATCATTTGTGCATCCAATGCTTGACATTTAATCAACATGATGAAGCCAATATTTGCACCAAAAAAAAAAAAAAAGAATTGACAAAATTATTCACTAAACTAAAGCTCAAAGGGGAAAAAAAAAGTGCAACTGGGGAAGACAGAAATATATATACCTTTGGAGAATCAAGAGAAAATCTTTATGCTAGCTCGTTGT
>CAMOHE010049289.1:21367-84532 GCA_946598075.1 Artocarpus hirsutus
AAAAAAAAAAAAAGAATTGACAAAATTATTCACTAAACTAAAGCTCAAAGGGGAAAAAAAAAGTGCAACTGGGGAAGACAGAAATATATATACCTTTGGAGAATCAAGAGAAAATCTTTATGCTAGCTCGTTGTAAACAGAAGAAAGAAAAAGAAGAGTTGAGCAAGTTCAGCTCTGTTTTCTCTCCTTTTAAAGGAAAAATGAAACAAGATTGTCGAATAAGGAAAGCACAAGCACTCTGATTGGGAATAACAACAGAGAAGAAAGCAGATCAGACGTGGCATGAAATGAACCCAATTTAGAGCAAGGACTTTTGTTGCAGAAGAAAATATCTTCTTTTTTTTTTTAACGAGTTTGGTAAGGGCAATAATTGTTCGTTGCGAGAACTTGCAAAGAGGTTCCGCTTAGTGGCGTCAAAGCTCGTGTGGGACAAGGCTTCGGTATAGCTGTATAGTTTTAATTCTTACGTATTATATTATAGTATATTATATTATAGTATAAAATAAAAGTAAATTATTTTTTAAAAAAATAATAAAAATAAATTATAATGTAAAGTTTTTATATGTTATATTAATAATTTATTTGATATATTGTATTATACTGTATTATATTGTATTTAATATAATATACTATAATGTAATATAATTCAATACAATATGGTATATCAAATATGTCTTAAATTAGTTTTAATTTCTTATTCTAACTATGTTATCAAACACACTTTTATTTTTGTTTTTTTTTTTGTTTTTTGGGTTTTTTTTTTTATATGTATATTGCATTGTTGAAGAGCTAAATCTAGTTATTTCATCTAAATCTTTTGTATTAATTTATTTTCATATAATTTTATTTTTAATTTTAAAACATGGCCAAGTGAAGTGGTACATTGTCAGTGGTTTGTTGTTTGTATTCAATAATTGCTCTTTCATTGGGCTTGAACGTGCCACTCATTTTTCATTTTTCACTTTTTTTTTCCTTTATTAATGCTATAGACAAAATGCGAGTCTGTACAAATAAAAGCTCTTCACCCATTCAATTTTTTTCTTTTTAAGAAAACAGTTGGAATAGTTTTCCAAAGAATAATTCTATTTAACCTTATAAAGTTATAATCTCGTTACTAATAAAATAATAAAATTTAGTTTAAAAAATACTCTGCATATTAAACTGAAATCTACAATTTTATAAGCAGGGATTATAACCGAAGGAAATGAAAATGATTTTGCATTTCCAAATGCCAAACACATCTAACACACGCATTAGATTGGACGCATAGATGTGGTGGTTCAATTCTGATCAAACTAAATTTCTATTCATACTGCTCACTTTAACTTTTGTGTTCCCCAACCTTTCTATTTTCCATGCCTCTCACCAAACATTGTGTCAATGTTTATACATTTTTCATTTTCCTTGTAATTTATGTGAAGTCTTGATTTTATACAGGAATGGAAGGAGCTAGTGAGCAAGGGAATAAAGGGCACATGGAGGAATTTGGGCGGTATTTCTCGCCAACCTCATCTCACTTCTCTTCCACCATCTGACCCTCGGCATCTTGGCGGTAATAGGACTATCATGGAGGCCCTTAGTCCGAAAGAAGCTGCATCAATGGCTGCAGAAAGAAGAACGTTGCGGATTGATCATTGGTGCATTTCTGCGGCCATTGATGCTGTGCAGGATGCAAAAAGAAGCTCGGATAGATCACATCACTTTGCGCACACAGAGCAAAATGCAGAAACCTTGAATCATGGTTGCGATGCAAGTGTCCATGTCTCGGATTCAAGAGTCCATGTCGTGAATTCTACGTCTCCAAAGACGAATCCTGAGTTGAATCGCTCTTCTTTAGTTCAATCTTGTTATATTTTTCCGTTGAAGGTTGGTTGGGGTAGTGTTGTTTGGGCTCATATGGGAATCATACAAATACTTCTGTAAAGATGGTCCTCCTCTATGTGGGGATTTTGCTTTTTGGGCGCATCATTTATTGGTAATATGGCTGTGAGTGTTAATGTAAAGAGGCATTGATAAAACTAGGCTAAGGTGTAGGGATTTTCAGTTTTTATTTCTTTATTTTGTGAGAATGCTTTGTGTATTTCTTACTTGACCCTACTTACTCCCCTAAATTCTTTTCATTTAATTTTCTTTTATTTTTGCTTGAATCATAAATCCTTTTAATTTCTAACATTGGGAAGCTGTATTTTTAATCCTCTTTTCTCGAGAATTCACCGAATCTAATATCTATAAAGAATTATTTCATTGTGAAATGTTCCTTGTGTTTTCTTCTTCGTGCTAGAACTTATAATCATAACTTTTTTTTTTCTCTCTTTTAGGTTTTTATGATTTTGATACCTAGTATTTTCCCTCAAGAAAATATTTAGTATTTTAATGAAACAAGGTTAAAAAAAGCTACTTTTTGGATATTCATGGATATTTAATATTTTAATGAAACAAGGTTAAAAACATACGGAGGAGACATAAGAACAACAACAAAAGATGGGGAAGCCACCTTGTGTATTATAATCTAAAAAAAAATTATGCAAGCAAACATAAAACCAAGTCACAGATAAATTGCCGCCTACGATTTGAGATCCCTTGATGCCTTATTCAAGCTAGGGGTGTTCACAGATTTAAATCTACAAATTAAGTATCAATCTAAATTATGCAAGCAAACATAAAACCAAGTCACAGATAAATCACCGCCTACGATTTGAGATCCCTCGATACCTTATTCAAGCTAGGGGTGTTCACAGATTGCGATCTGCGGATTAAGGGTCAGTCTATAATTCAATTTGTATGTATTAGATTCAATCCAATAGATTGAGATTTTTTCAATCCACAACCAATCCATGAAAGCTACTACAAATTCACAAAGTGGGGTTCAAATTAATTAAAAAAAGACTTAAGAATAAATAGTTATACTAAAAATCTTAACTAATTGAATAATTAAAAGAAAAAGTTTAAATATTTGAACTATAAATGAAAAAGCTTATAAAAAAAATGTAGGAATTAGAATCGCAAGAGTAAGAGCTGTCTTTCGATCACAAATCAAATAGAAATAATTTCAATTTATAATTTTTTCTATTTATTAAGATGAAAAACAAAAACTAAGAATTTATGTTGGTTGGCACTACATATATAATAGACATTAAACTGTATTTTTTTTGAAGCCTTTTGGGGGAAAAAAAAACATTTCAAGCTTGAATTGGCTTAATCTCAAAAGTTCAATGGATGGGAACATTTGGGTGTTTTTATATAGAATATGGAGGGGACGAAACCAAAAAAAAAAAAAAGTCGTTCTTCTCCCAATGGTTTGGTGCCTCTTTGTCAACCACAAAAACATAGCTTTTTTAAGTATTATATGTTCTAAGTATTATATATATATATATATATATATATGATTACACGTATTGGCATCTGTAATCTAATCCATATTTATCAAATTAAGAAATCCTAATCCAAAACTAATCCGTATTGATTGGATTGAACAGATTACATAGATTGACGGATTCTATAAACACTTTTAATGCATGCCTCCCAAAAAACTTAGCCATCCATTTCCAACCACCTCTACACCTAAGAGAACCCACGGCCCTTCCTTTGCCATTCTCACAGTTAGACCATCCCCACAGCCGCCCTCCCTTACCTAGCGGCATGAAGCCAGCCCCAACTATGGCTAAGCCCCTCAACGTTAACGTCAGGCGGACAACAACCATGCTCTGCCCACCCGCGACAACCTCAAGCAACCAACCCTTCTTCTCCCAGCTCCACGACCATACTCCAACCCTAACCAAACTTCTTTCCGCTGGCAGCACGAACCTTGAAATCATGTAGATTGGTCGACGATGATCCTTTGGAGAAGTATAGAGGCCAGCGGATGGGCGACGCGCAAATCCACTAGCCCCAATGCTTTATTTCTCTCTGACTTCACTCTTCCTCGCTCTTTCTTGTCTTTCTTCTATTAATTTTCATGGTAAAACTCTTTAGAACATCATCAAAAAGTACTATTATCAATTACAACATGTATGGTTTTTGTTTTAAAAAATAAATCCTCCATGTTATGATTTGCATAAAAAAAAGGAAAAAAAAAAGATAATTTTTGTGGTAGGTATTGAAAAAGTAATCTATATATAATATTTTTTTAGATTTATAAAAAAAAATAATTTTAACCAGATTTAATAATTTAAAAACTAGTTTTTTCATCAATGTTCGCAGTGGATCTCTATCATAAGAGAAAAAAAGGAACAATCTCCATCATTTGATGTTGAACTTTTTTTCACCAATACCCCCTTAACTACTAATGTTTGGCAATTTAGTCGCTAAATAAAAAAATTTAGCAATCAACCCCTCAAACTTTGAAACTTTGCATTAGTTTATAATGGTGTGGAAAAATTAAACAAAATGCTCCATGTACCCTCACGTGAGCCTTCTTATTGGGGACAAGTATGGTATGTAATAACAACAACAACAACAACATCGTTCTTCACTTTCATTTCCCTACCCTACCTGCAAAACCCAAAAACCACACAAGAAAATCCAACACAACTAATGCACAAGGTTTGCAAAAGTTTCCAAAAGCTTTCCAAGTTTAGTGGATTGATTGTCAAGCTTTTTTGTTTAGTACCAAATTTTCAAACATGAATAGCTAAGTGGGTGCAAAAAAAGCCTTGATTTTCGCCATCACCTCGCACGTGCGGTGTCAAAAGACCGCCGAGGTCGCACGTATAAAAAAATCAGAATGTTTTTTTCTTTCTTCCCATTGCTTCTATTTGAAATTTCACATTAAAAAAAAAGGTAACTTTTTCCTAAATCATAAATTTCATGGGTTTCTTAAAATTTTCGAAAAAAATGTGTTCTTAATTCGTAGCTCTTCCTCTTGATTGGTTTTTGTTTTCCCACGGAATCCTTGGAATTTTCGAACTTTTTTTTTTTTGGGATTTTCCTTTTTTCTGTTTGAAGCCATGAATTTGGGAGACCTTAACAAGGTATGGGAGATCAAGGCCTTGAAGAAGCCAGGAGAAGGGGAAGCGAAGAAGATACTAGAAAGAGTCGCCAAACAAGTACAACCCATTATGCGTAACCACAAATGGCGTGTTAAGCTTCTCTCTGAATTCTGGTACTTTTTTTTTTTTTAACTATTATTCAAATTCTCATATTGTAGTCCTTTGTATTTTGTACTAAACCCAATAATCACTTTTGACATCAAAAGACTGATTTTATTTTTTATTTTTCCTTTTTCTACTGTTTGATGGGTTTTATTTCTGCAAAAAAGAATTGAACTTTTGTTTAAGAAGAGAGCATAAAATATGTTTCGGTTGTAAAGTACATCTTTTTCAGACTTTCAATGACAACGGGTTCTTAAGTTTTACTTTTTTGGGCCCTTTTAATGTTTAGAATAGTCATATTATCATATTCTTCTGTACTAATTCAACCAAACCCACCTTTTTATAGTGTAGTTTTTTTTTCTTTTTTTTTGTTTTTTGAATTTCATGTGAAGAGAATTGTAAACTTGTTTCAATTGAAAGAATTGATTTGTTTCACTTCTAAAGAAACAATTTTTTAGTGACAATGTATTTTATTTTGGGGGTCTGTATATATGCGAATGGCAGCCCAAACAATACATCTCTTCTAGGACTGAATGTAGGAGGAGGAACTCAGGTGAAGCTCAGGCTTCGGAGGCCAAATAGGGAGTGGGATTTCTTCCCATTTGATCAAATTCTCGATACGATGCTTCATGAGCTTTGTCACAATGTTCATGCCCCTCATAATGCTAGCTTCTACAAGCTTTGGGATGAACTTAGAAAGGTATTTTTTTCCTTTATTGTTTGTATTCTTATTTTTCGTATTGGAATGCTGAATTTGTTATTATTTCATTGTTGGGTACTCGGGTTTGTTGTTCTATTGGTGGAAAATGTGTTACGTTTGAAAAGGTTAGTTTTTGTCTTGCATTAATCTGCTTATGTATTTGACATTCGCTTTGTTCAAACATAAACGGTTGTATGCATTTGAATTAGTAACTAATTGTGTTTCTTTATGAAATGAAAAATGGGATTTTGGGAGTTGGAAATTAGTTGGTTAACTTCTTGCTCTTCCTCTGATTCCTTCCTTTAGTAGTTGAAAATATATTCTATTTTGTTTCTCTGTCTTTAATAGTTTGTTCTCTGAGTCCTCCTTTTTGAGGAGATAAAAAGAAAGAAAAGAAGAAAAGAGATTTTTTTATCTTTATTGCTTGCGCTTCTGAATTGGACTTGGCAATGTGGTATTTCATTTTTAGTATAGTTCTGTGCACTATACTATGTAGGGAAAGAAAGAGAATCATTTGGCATTAGTATAATAGTTATTTTTGTATTTCAATCTGAGCTTTGGATGCCCTAAATCCTGCCCACAAATTCTAAGTTGATAATTCAGTAAACTGTAAGTCTAGTTCTGGTTTTATAAGTTGTTAAATGTTCTGCTTAATGTTTATGCATATTTCGTCTTCCCGTTGTACAACGCCCACCTTTTTTTTTGGCTAAAGAAAAAGTTGTTAACTTTACATAGGAATGTGAGGAGCTGATGGCCAAGGGAATAACTGGCACAGGAGAAGGGTTTGATCTTCCTGGGAGGCGTTTGGGTGGGTTTTTCCACCAACGTCCTCTCCCTTCTCTTCGTGCAACTGCACTTGCTGCAGCAGAAAAGCGATCCCGTGTGGGATCTCTTCTACCATCTGGACCAAAGCGTCTTGGGGGTGATAGCACCATTATGGTTGCCCTTAGTCCGATACAAGCTGCTGCAATGGCCGCAGAAAGGAGATTACAGGATGATCTCTGGTGTGGCTCTGTTTCTGGCGAAGCCGCTCAGGATGGAGAAGGAAGCTCTGACACATCACACAAGCCTGCACGCACAGAGAAGCTTGGTTCCAATTCAAGTGTGCATTCCTTGGATTTGTCATCACGAAAGAGAAATCGTGAACCTAATCAAGTTTCTTTAGTTCAATCTCCTAATGGCCACATAGGATCCAATTTTGTGGATCTGTCTACTGAGTCGTCTTTTGGGTCAACGTTTAACTCGGATGCAGAGCATAATACTGAGGAGCCTACCATGTGGGAGTGTGGAACATGCACTTTGTTGAATCCGGTAATTTTTTACTTGTACGGCCCATATATGATCTTTTCGTGGTTGGGTTTTTCTTTCCTTGTTTGCTTTTTGCACATATATACATTACTTAATGAAGTTCATAAAACCTCCTTTACTAGCTTTGTGGTCCATGTTAGGTTTCTATGGGTGCGTATATCGCTATGCTTGCCAGAAAATCAAGTCACAAGCCTTTTTCCTTTTCTTTAGTTGTTTCATTGCTTGCAATTGCTATTTATTACACTTTTATTGTTTGCTTATAATGAAAAATGGTGGACCACTGCAGCCATTGGCTCCAATATGCGAGGTCTGTGGCACGCAGAAACCAAGAGACGTGGGAACCAAGTACAAATGTTGGTCATGTAAATTCTGCACTCTGGACAATTGCGTGAAGTTAGATAAATGCTCTGCCTGTGGTCAATGGAGATACTCACACGGTCCACCAGTGGCAGCCCGTGCGCCTAATATTGGCACTTGAGAAATAAAATGGTGAAATTATGGCTTCTTTTTTTTTTTTTTTTTGGCTTAGCACCGTGTGAACATTTTGGTATGGGCGGTGTTGTTTGAGCTCATACGGCATTCATACAAACTCTATTTTGGTAAAAATGCTGATGTTGCTATCTGGGGATTTTGGGACCAACAATGTATTGGTCATATCAGTGTGAATGTGAATGTAATGTAAAGAAACATTGATAAGCCTCAGCTAAATGTAGAAAGAAAATGCTAATTTCTTCTACGGATTTTCGTTTTTCAAATTTACCATGTGTATGTCCTCTATCTCTCTAGATGTTGATTCAGAAATCAGATACTTTACAACCGTTTATGGGCAGTTCATGGAATAAGAAATGATCAAGAGAGTATACAGGGTGTTGTAATAGGACCAAAATATTAGTATTCTCTTCTAGGATTTTGATGTGAAATTAATTATCCATATATCATCCCACTCTACTAGTAACTCCTTAAAATGCTGGTGAAAGTAAATGAAGTTTGCTGATTGTTTCAATGGCACTTTTTTTTATAGGATGCATTTGGCAACCTTGTTTCATCTACATGGTTGGAATTGTTACAGTGTGAAGCTTTTATATGCTATAGTATAAAGCAAAAGTAGATTACAGTATAAAACTCTTAAATGTTACAGTAAAACTGTTTTTCAATTTTAGTTGTAATTGGGTTACCAAACACGCTCATAGTTAATTGTTTCGGTGAATTTAACCCAAAATTCTTATGAAAGGAGAATTCTACTTGGTGCAGAAAGGGTACGCTGTAGGCATTGCTTTTATAAGGTTTTTAAGTGGAGAGTTTTAATTCTAGAGTTTGAATTTCATATTATAACATATGAGTTTTTATATTGTAGTATTTTTTTGCTTTATATTATAACATGAGAGAATTTTATATTGTTTGCGGTTGACTTTGATATAATAAATACGGTTTGAAATGATATTTCTTTACATCCGACCACAAAATTCTTTAAAGAAAAGAAAGATATCCATTAACTTTGGCTTGTGACAAAAGTAGAGACAAGGAAGGCAGAAGAGGAAGTTCCTGCATGCAAGTTGCAGGGGGCGTTGGTGATGTTAAGGTGTTTCTTTTCATGTCGTTTTCCTTGCTATTTCAATCAAATTTTATTTTCAATGAGTTGCTTCCTTAGCACCCAATCTAGTAGCTGTTGACACAGTAGCAAGTTACTCCATGGGTCAGATCAACCAATAACCACCACACTTGCATGATATAATATATATACATATACACACACACACACGTATATACAAGTGTTTGTGTGATCCTAGTACTTTAATAGGAACATTTGCAACGCTGGCAAGCAAGTTAACATGTGCTTGAATAATTCTACATCCAATAATCCAGTAGCTCTATCTATGGGAAATCATCGGCCTCTATATATTAAGGAGGTTTTTTTTTTTTTTTTAATTTTTATGGTGGAGATAGTTGTTAAAGAATTCTCATTATATTTATTTTTTGAACATTTTTTTTATAAAAAGAGAGAAATGTTACCACTTTTAAGTGAAGCTCAACATGACTCGAAACTTTGACTTATAGTTAGGATGAAAGAACTTGTAACCAACTAAGTTATCCTCACACGTTATTTCTTAAACATTTTTGCCGTAAATTTGTTGCCCTTAATAGAATATAAAGGTATTAATGAACAATCACCGGTGGAGTGGGGGCACAATATGAAATGGAAATTGGAAAATCTATTGGCAAGATTAGCTAGAATTTTCTATTAAATGAGCCGCACACATATATTTACTTTTTTATAGAGTTGGTTACTGGGGGTTCAATTATAATATTTTTTAATTAATTTTTGACATGATTGAAGTTTTTTCTTTTAAATTTACATACCATAAAAAATAATTTAAAATCTTAAATGTGGCTTGGCCGCTAGCCATCATCATTCATGGTGGGTGCCAGTTTGGCAAATTGGAGGCAAAAAGAGCAGGAATAGTCTTTTAACAGAATACTTATTATTGACATGAGTGGGTCTTTTTTTTTTTTTTGGTTTTTTTTAGAAACTTTTTTATTCTTTTAAACCACCACATAATACTATTTTATTGAACCTTTTTTTTTTTTTTTTTATTTGAGAGGAACGGATTCAAACTCTTTAGGCCGAGTCCGCAAACCTGTACACGATCGAGTATTTGTCCCCACGTTAGAGTGGTAATGAAATGTATAATATAAGCCAAGAGCCTGGACAAAGGCCTTGAATTTTTGTTTTGCGCATTGACTTTTAGTGGTTAAAAAAAGCTGCTTTTAAGTTAAGAATAAAGATTGCATTTTTGTTGGCTGTTGTGACCCTAAGTGCTTCCCATAATGCTTTCATTTTATTCTATATATATTTATTTTTTAAGAAATTTTTACTAGAGATTTCTTTTAGTTAAAAGAGACAATTTTGCTCAATTTATGAAGCATGTTCTTTGAGCTGTCACCTTAAGATTTTTAACAATTTGATATACAATTGTCTATGTTAAAAATTTAAAATATGCAATATAAAACTATTTCTAGTCTAGTCATATTAGACCATTAAAAGGTCAATCCAATGACTAAAACTTCTACATTCTATTAGCAAAACAAAATTGCATTCTTTATTTATTATAAGAATTCATTTTTACAATAAGACTTGAAAAATACACTATCAGTTGGGTTCTATTTTTTAACTGCCATATTTGTATTAAAAACATACATTTTGATATAATTTTGACAATGTTTAACGATAAAAACTGTGCATTATAAATATGAGGTTCTAAAGTAAAAGAACCATTGTTTTTTTTTTTTTTTTTTTTTGGCTAGCATCATAAATCTTGTTGAAACATTGAGAAGCTGCTTTTAATTCTTTTTTTTTTCCTCGAGCATTGATCCCATATATAGAAAAATTCCAGTGACAAATATATGTGGTCCTTGCATTTCTTTCTTTATGCTATAAAGTATAAACGAACATATTGGTTATTTGTAGTTTTGACTAGATTTCCTTTTTTACCATTTGGCTGCAATTTATTCACACAAAGAAAGAAGAAAGTC
Organism: Artocarpus hirsutus; assembly: GCA_946598075.1. Taxonomy (NCBI): domain Eukaryota; kingdom Viridiplantae; phylum Streptophyta; class Magnoliopsida; order Rosales; family Moraceae; genus Artocarpus; species Artocarpus hirsutus. Next base: position 31,997 of record CAMOHE010049289.1, read on the forward strand.
AAAGTTGTGGAGAGATAAGACTAAGAAATTGTTTTCCTTTCTCATTGTCAATATTTTAATTAGGAGCATTGACTGAAAATACTATTTAAATTCCAAGAGAGCAAGTTTTTTTTTTCTTTTTTTTTTCTCTTGAACTGTTTTCTACTAGACAAAAAATTATTTTTTATGACTAATAAAAAAAGTAGCACCAGTTGTCTTTGATATTCGTTATGTCTTATATGATCTATAAAGTTGAGTGAAGAAGAATTTACTTTCATTAATTTATTTAAGTAAAAAACAAATCATATTGTTGTATTTTAAACTATTTATTTTTTGCATATTGTATCCTAAACTTTTAATTTTGATAAAATATAGCCTGAAGTTTTTTTTTATCATTGACACTTGAGGACCAATAGCTGACGAGCATTAAAAAATATAGATGATTTTGTTAACGAGATTTGTACATGAGTTTTTTAAGGTAGAGCTTGTCATTTTAAGGAAAAAAATTGAAGCTCAACAGATAAAAAAGAGTATTAAATGGAAATTAACAACAGCTATTGGACTTCAATTGCTAATTATTTCAAAGTTCAAAGTAAATTTTGTCAAAGTTAAAAGTTCATGGCGTGTTATGCAAAAAACAAATAGTTCAACGTGCAACTGTATGATTCACTCTTATCTATTTTTTGGAAGAAGGAATACCATGTTTAGAGAGTTGAACTTCAAATACATCTACTTTTGAGAAAAAAAAATTAAGCCTAATCTTTACATTAAGATGATAAGGTGAATAGTATGTACAGAAATTATAAAACCCTTTAAAACTTGAAATTTATTTCAAGTTTCACCCCTAGCTGGTCAAATTGAAAAAGAAAATATTCCCAAGGTATTTAGGAATATTGTTGGAATCGTAAATTGGAGGTTCCAACTAACTTTTTTATAGTATTTTTTCTTACATACTACGGTATTTTTTATTCTAACTTGTAGTTTTAATAACGTTTGCCAAAACACTCTAGCTACAAGATTTGTTATTTTTTCAATAAAATACACAAAAACAAAACACGCAAAATCCAAAGTATAGGAATTTGTTACTTTCACTTTTATACATTGTCCAAACACTTAAACTTTATATTATGTTGCATGAACTAAATAGAATATTTATTTCTCATATCTTCTCTCTTCCTCTTCTCTATTAACACTCAAAAATCTTTGGCACAAACATATATGTATAGAAAAAGGACTATAACTAGTTTATGTTAGATATAGTACTTAGTAATAGATGCGATGATTGGCGATGGTCTTGTAACTTTAATAGCAGAGGAGAGAGAGCATGGTGAAAGTGGGCGAGAATTAGAGGAGGGGTGGGAGAATGACATATGTTGTCAAGTCATTGAGTAGGGCCTGGTTGGGTATTGGGCCTAGAAAAACTTAAGGTTGATGTCGGCTTATATTGCCTTAGTGTATTCTAGACGTTTCTTTCTGGCTAATACCCAAGAAGGGTAAACTGGTCTATTTACAATTTGAGTTTAAATTGAAAGATCTCCAAGATGTCAATAAGCACTTAAGCTGATCACTATCAACCGAATCTAGGATATTAATAAAGGATTAGGCCTATAAGAGATCACAGTGATGAGGTCTAGCCAACAAGAGATGAGATTATTTTGTATTTAAATTGAAAATAGGCTTAAGAGGTAAGGCATTAGCCATCCCCATGTACTATAAATAGGGGCCAGCTTTAAAGTTCAGCCTAAGTCCAATTTTTGGCATGAACCTATTGTATTCATATTTTCTCATAGTGAAACCTTACTGCCCAAGAAAACCTATGGTGCACATAACCTTCAATTGAGGTGAACCACTCTAAATTCTCATGTTCTTGCTATTATTTACTTCATTGCTTTAATTACTTTGTTCGAGAGTGATTTTCACGACGACGAATCGAGAGAATCTTGTTTGACGAGTTTTTCCTGTCAATAATTGGTGCTAGAAGGGGGGCTCATAAGAATTTTCCAGCCTTTATTCTAGAAGAATTCTCTCAATTATTCAAATGGAGAGAACACGTACTAAAGTGAATAACAAAAACCAAAATGGCTGTCATGATCAAAACTATGATTCTACCACCTGAGGTGGAAAACAAGATCTACCTCTATCACTACCTTTAACTGATGATCGAAACTGGATGCCTCCACTCAAAGATGCATCTCCTAATTTGAATGTAGCCATGCAGGCTCAAATTGGGATGCTTACACAAAATTATGCTTAGTCAATGCAATCCTTTTAGGGGACGGAGAATGTCCAAAACAACCTTGCTCGGCCTGCAAATAATGGTCCTTCACCGATGCCAAGAGATGAAGCAATTCCGTAAGAAGGGACTGGTGATTCTGACGAAGTATAGTTGCATTGAACACGGGCATCGAGATAGCAAGGAAGCAGGCAAAGAAGAGCACAAAGAAGGCGTGTGGCCTAAGAAGGTGTAGGGCTCAAGAAAATTAGAATTGTGAAGTGTTACCACCTTTAGCACCAAGGCAGGGAGCGCCTTCAAGCTCGATGAATAATGAGAGGAATAGACGCTGAGGACAAGAAGACCTTAGAGATTGAATCCAGGCTTAGCTGGTAAGAAGCCAAGATACCGATAGGTCAGTAGTAAGTCTACAAGAACATTTCAAGCTTGCAGAAAGAGTCAACATGTGGGAAGCAAGGTAAGGTTATCAAGCCTTTAATCTTGATAACCCAGATGGACACCCATTCATCAAAGAGGTGATGGCTGAACCCTTGCCACCCCAACTTAAATTGCCAAATATTCCTTTGTTTAATGGGAAAGGAGACCCCGATGATCATGCTTAACTATTCAATTCCCACATAAGCCTAGATGTGGCCCCGGATGTAATAAAATGTTATGCTTTTAATGCAACACTTAGTGGACTAGCAAGACAGTGATTCAGGAACTTAAGACTGCGAACCATCTAGTGTTGGCGAGAATTATATACAGCCTTTGTTATCTAGTTTATGGGAAGGAGATTACAGTAACCACCCCAAGAAAGGCTTCAGGTAGTAAAACAAGGGCCCGTATAGTCCTTAAAATCTTTTATAGACTGCTATACTAGGGAGATGATCTCAATGGAGAATTGCTCAGAAGATACAACTTTGACATTAGTCTTCGGCTATTTACAACAGAGAGCTTTCAAGTTCTCTTTGTCTAAGAAACCACCACTGACATGGCCTAAGTTGTTATCTCAGGCACAAAAGGACATAAACGCTAAGGAAGGAACTCGGTTATCTATAGAAGCTGAGGTCTATATTACCCTCCAATAACGCCAATAGGTCAGTAGCCCACACAACGGGCATAGAATCAAAATATAGGAAAGAACAATGGGAAAAGGAAAAACTAGAGTGGTGGAAATAACAATCAGAATTACCCACTACTAGTACCTGCACCAGCCTTACCTCCAACCCCGCCTATAGCTCAACCAACACAGGCATTGGATTAAGGAAATAAGAGCCCGAGGTGTCTTATCAAAGATATGAGGTATATACTAAGCTCAATACAAATATTGAGGAAATTTATAACCAGGTACAAAACTGCAACATACTAAGAAGACCAATCTTGATAAGGAAAGACCATACCAAAAGAAATTAAAATAAGTACTGCAGGTTCATGGAGAGGTTGGCCATAACACTACAGATTGCACAGACCTGATGGATGAGATAGAGGACCTCATCAGGAAAGGATATTTATGAGAGTATATTAGAGAGAATCGCTTAGGCAGTGTACGAGCTGAGTAGAACAATCTAGCTTTTCAAGGAGGAAACAACCAACCACCCTACAGGAGTAATTTGCACCATACACAGAGGTCTATATTTTGGTGGAAATTCTAGGTGATCCTAGAAGAATTATGCTCGAGAGGCCAAGGGCAAGCAATTCCATAATTATATGAAAGGTTGAAAGGAGAACATCAAAGATGCCGAGACGAGCCAGTATGAAAATTACCTATTTTGAAGACGATGCTTGAGAAATACATTTCTCTCCTAATGATGCATTAGTGGTCTCGGCCATGATTGTCAACCACAAAGTCCATAGGGTTTTTTCTAACAACGGAAGCTCGGTGAACATTTTATACACCTATGCATTGGACCAAATACCCGTTCCTAGGACTCAGTTGAAGTCATAGTCACAGCTGCTGTATAGTTTTATCGAAGATAGCATTGTTCTAGAAGGTATGATCACCCTTCTTGTTATTGTCGGTACCCAACCAAACACTTCGACTGTAATGTCAAATTTTATAGTTGTTAAGCGAGGGACCCAATATAAGGCTATGATGGGTAGACCAACCTTATGGGCCCTTAAAGTAGTCTTTTCTATATACTATTGAGTGATTAAATTTCTAACTAAGAACGGAGTAAGAGAGATGGGGGTGACCTGTATAAGGCACAAACAATGTACTCGGACTCTATTTAGGGTTTTGAATTCCCTGACCATAGAATGATGATAGTTGATCACACACCACCATCAAATGAGATAGACTTAGATCCAAGAATGGATGATGAGATCACCATAGCAAAGAAGGTAGAGGACTTGGAAGAGGTAACAGTGGATGATGATGACCTAAGTAGGATTCTAAAGATAGGCACAAAGCTTAGCGTCAGATATTGAGCAAATCTGGTAGTGTTCTTGAAAGATCACCTTGATGTTTGTGCTTGAATGCATGATGACATAAAAGGAATCTCCCCATAGATTGTCTGTCATCGATTAAACATAGACCCAACATATCCATTGAATAGATAGAAGAGAAGGCCATTGAATAGAGAGATATATCAAGCCTTACATGAGGAAGTCAACAAATTAATTAAAAACAAGACCATTAAGGAAGCCCATTACTCGACATAAGTAGTTAATCCGGTCCTGGTAAGAAAGCCAGATGGCAAGTGGCATACCTGCGTGGACTTCATTGACTTAAACAAAGCATGTCCCAAGGATAGCTTCCCACTGTTGAGGATAGATCAATTAGTAGATGCAACCGCAGGTCATGAGCTGATGAGTTTTATGGATGCATACTCGAGGTATAATCAGATCCCTATGCACGGCCCCTACAAGGAGCACACAGCATCCATCATTAATCAAGGACTGTATTACTATATGAAGATGCCCTTTGGTCTAAAGAACATAGAAGCCACATATCGGAGATTGGTAAACAAGAAGTTTTGAACCAGTTTGGAACAAATATGGAGGTATATGTAGTTGACATATTGGTAAAAATTCAAAACTCCTATAGCCATACTGCCGACCTCTAAGAAGCATTCAAGATCTTAATAAAATACAATATGAAGCTCAATCCTCAAAAATGCACCTTTGGTGTAGGCTTAAGGAAATTTCTTGGTTTTATGTAAATTAGTGAGGTATTGAAGCAAACTTTGAAAAGATAAGAGCTTTTTTTGAAATGGAATCACCAAAAAAGAGAAGGGAAGTGCAGAAGCTTATTGGATGCGTAGTTGCGCTCAATCGATTTATTTCTCAAGTGACAGATAAATGCATTCTTTTTTTTAACACCTTAAAGGGTGCTAAGCCTTTTGAATGGACTCTAGAATGTGAAAAAGCTTTTTAGTAGCTTAAGATCCATCTTGGTTAAGCACCAATTCTTTAAAAAAAACATTACTAGGAGAGAAACTTTATGTTTACTTAGTAGTTTCAAACACATGTAGTCAGCTCGGTTATCATCATAGAAGAAAACTAAGTCCAACTTATTGTTTACTACGTGAGCAAACGTCTCCTGGATGCCAAGACTTGATATACTAACATGGAAAAGCTTCCACTGGCTTTGATAATAACAGTAATGAAGCTTCCACATTATTTCTAGGAACACACAATTGATGTCTTTACCAAGTACCCGTTAAGACAAGCTGTGATACCCGAGCTTCCTAGCGCATTAAAAATGCAATAACTTAAGGATTGCTGTTTAATCCAATTTTTATGATAAAGTTCATAAAGCAAAAAACAGGATTTTTAAGGGTAAAAATTATGCCATAGTCTTGTACGAGAAAGGAATGATATGAAAATAAGCCGGACAGTTTAAATGTTGCAAAATGTGTTGCAACAAATGCTAAGACAGAAATATAGTTTAAGAAAAATATTGAATAATAATATGAAAAATTATACAATATTAGAATAATATAGTGTAATAAAGTACACTGATAAAGTTAAGTAGTATAAAAATTATACTGTAAAAGTAATGCAGTATAGGAATTAGACTGTTTAAGGTTAAGTAGTACATAAATTAGACCGTTTAAAGTTAAAGAAGTATAAGAATAATACTATTTGGTGGACATGAATGAGTAAGAAATGCTGTGTAAGCTTGTAACAGTATAGAGAATATACTGGCAGTATAAATTCAGACTATATATAGAGTTAAGCAATATAAGAATTACATTATGTGATGGATGTAAATAAAGTATGGGAGGTTGTGAGACCTCATGAAATGTATAGAAAGGAATACCAACAATATAAAAAAATACTATTAGTATAAATTTAGACTGTGTAAAAATATGAGACCTACCATGGGATACCCAAATGGATAGAAATTGCCACCACACCTTTTTGACATGGCCAAATCAAATTTTGCTAAGACCTTCACCCTTAATGATGCTTATGGATGACTAAGCATGGATAGTCCGTGAAAAGAAAAAAAAAAGAAAAGAAAAGAAAAAAAAGGGGACACCCAAGGGTGGAGAATGTGTCACATCTCCCTTGGTGAAATTGACAAGTACTGTAGACAATTTTTCCTTTGCAAACAAGGCCCTAAAGTGATGTTTACATATAGCCAACGACTTGCTAAAAATAAATAAAAAAAAATTGGTTCTATGTCCTCCAAAGAAAACCTATCCCTCCCATGGAAATTTCCTCAAGAAATTTTCAATGAACAAGCCTTCAAATCACGTTTGAAGCAAGTCTAGGTGTTGAACATAAAGGATAAGCAATTGTGGAGGTAAAACTTTAAACTTTTATTATGGGTTTTTATGTTTTTCATTAGGTTTTGTTCATGATTTGGATAGGGTTTTTATGGGATATATTATGGATTGATGTTAAGGACACTTTGAAGGGTCTTAAGTGATCAAAAGAATGGACAAGCATTTTGCATGGATTAGGTAAAATCCTAGTCTTTTTAATTGAGCTAAAATTTATATTTTATCATGTATGCTAAGTGTTTGATGAAATGTTTTGAGCTATGGCATGTAAGATGAGCATTATGACATGATTGTTTTATGTTCTATATTGATGATGATGATGGAGAGAAAGAAAGTAGCGGTATTTTGTTTAAAAGTAGAAAATTGTTAAACTTTGTAAAGTTTAACTAGTTTCAAAGAAAAGGGCCCTAGAGGCCAAATTATATTCTAAGTAAGGTCTGGAATTTACTATCACAGTGAGGGTAGCAACTTCTATGAAAAAAGTTTGTAAAATTCTAAAAGGACTAAATTGGAAAGTTTTGCAAAAATTCGACAGATTTAAAAATCAGCCAAAAAGTCCATTGTAACATTGAAATTTTAGGAAAGTTAAAGCATGAAAGTTGTAGAACTCATTAAAACTATTAAGACAATGTGGATAGTTTGTCAAAATTTTGTATGGTTGATAAGTTATGAATTTTATGAAATTTTAAGCACGAAATTTCATGAAATATAAACATTATGAAAAGTTTAGAATTTGACTAAGGAGCTTTTATAAGTTTTATTCCTTGCAAAAAACTGAACGTTTTGGTGTAAAGTGGTCATTTTTGGTTTCGGGGACAAAAATGTAAAGATTTTTGTGCTCTACGCCAAAACCATAAAATCATGTGAAAACTGGGTTTTTACCAAGGAACGTTGGGTTCCTGCACTACTGTAGGCAGTGAGTAATAATGAATGCTAAATTTTAAATGATTTAAAGTTGAGTTAAGGAAAGAAAAGAAACGAACATTAAAGGCAAAAATGTTAATATTTTTGCATTACAGGTCAAAACTGTAAAGTTTTGATAAAATAGATTTTAACAAAATAAAAACTATTGTTTGGTTTTCTACAATGTTATGAAAAGTAAAGAAATGTATGATGTTTTAAAAAATAGGTTTTGAAAGTTTTCTAAAATCAGTCAAGGGCAAAATGATCATTTTACGAAAAAGGCCAAAACGAGCCCAAAACGCCCAATATCGAAAAACGCTCCTTAGTAGGATTTTTTTTGTAAAATGTAAGCAATGAAACAGTAAAGTTATGCAACGAGTTTAATAAAGTTACAAAATTGATGAAAAACCCGTTAAAGATAAAATCGTCATTTTAAGAAAACGGCTAAAAATGGAGTCGAACACTCCAAATTAGCAAAATGCTTTTAGACCAAAAATGTTTTATCTTTTGTTAGGTAATGAAACTGTCTAGTGAGATGAGAAATTTAACTAAGGGACACTTAAGTTAAGTAAAAAGATAGGCTACCCAGTGCGTTATAAAATAAAGTTAAAAGAAAGATAACTCGGTTGGTTACAAAGTCAAGTAACGAAAAAGGAAACCCGATGGGTTATAGAATTAAGTAAAAAGAATGATAACCAGATGGTTTACAGAGTTAAGCAAAGGAAAAGGTAACTCTAGTGGGTTACAAAGCTAAGTGAAGGAAAGGTAAACCGATGGTTTACAAGGTTAAGTAAAAGAAAGTAAACCGATAGTACACAAGTTATGTAAAAAGGAATAAATGTTTAATGATTAAGTTCTTGTATCAATCGAGTAGATTGATGATATGAAAAGTTAACTAATAAGTCAGGTGTCATTTGATCAGAACACAGAAGCCAACTAATGAAAGGAAACAAAATGAGACAGGAACACTAGAGCTAGGACCAGTTAACTTTCAAACCTCACCTATAGCATGAAGTAAATGAATTTTAAATGTTTTGAATATGTTGTATGTTTGCATATGACATGCATACAGTTTTAAAGTCCAAAACAAGATTTGTAATGAATTTGTAATTGTTATGTTTAAAGTATATTTGCATTTGATATGCATAGCATTTTTTTAAAGTTCAAGTTATGATTTTCAATAAATTTAAAGTAGGATTGCTTGTGTTATGTAATATCATTTAAAGTTTAGGTCATGTTATGCAACATGTTAGCATTTGCCATGCTAAATGTTTAAATGCTAAGTTATAGCACTATAATGTGTAAGCATTTGTTATGCTCACCAAGTTAATAAGAAGGTAAAGTAAAGATGATAAAGTTAAGTAAAGATGATATGTAAGTGTCATACCAGCCTCCTTGTTATGATGTGCTCAAAGTAAAGTTAAAATTATGACCTCGGTATTCGATGGTCTTAAGTCTTCTACAAAAGAAGCATCATGTTTATGATCTCATGATTAATAATGTTGGTACGTACACTTGGGCCCACAATTCAAGAAAGTTAAGAATGATAATAAAAAGCTGATAAATGAGTGATCATAAATGAGCATAAATAGAATCATGCATTTTGATTTTTGCTTGTATTCCTTGCTATGAAATGTTTATGTGTTATATTTTTGAAAAACGTTCTAAGGAATGTTTTACGTTACATGTTTATGAAAAACATTTTCATGTTTATAAGAAAAGGTTTATAAAGGACGTTTTAAGAAAAATGTTTAAGAAATATTTATAAAAAATATTTTAAGAGAAAGATTTTTATGAAAAAAGCTTATAAAGAGTGTTTTAATGATTTGTGAGATTACGTTTGAACTTACTGAGCGAAAACTCATTAAAAGTTCCTTCATGTTGTAGGTAGTCTTATGGGTGACCAGTAGGACTTGTTTGAATAGCTAGGTACTATAGAGGACAGATGCGAAGATTTGGATATGGATACCACTACAGTATGTTTCCGTTGTACAAAGAAAATATTTTTTCACTTTTTGATATAGTGTTTTTAAAGTTTTAAGAAATATTTTCAAAGTTTTACGATATGTTTTACGAGATGTTTTATACAATTATAAAGTTAAATTTTAAATTATGATTTAGTTAATGTTTCTTATTAAGTTTTAAGAAACGATTTGAAATAGTTTTAAAGTCAAGTGTTGAGCGATGTTTCAACTTAAATTGCAACAGAAGTCGCAACAGCTTTTAAGAAAATTTTAAAAGATGTCAAAAAAATTTATTTCAGTATTTTTCTTACTAAGTAAGCAAGATTAATATTTTCTTCGAGAGTGATTTTCACGATGAGGAATCGAGAGAATCTTATTTGATAAGTTTCACCTGTCAACAACGTAAATGGATGAGTTTGGCAAATGAGTTCAAAGTCATGAATTTGAATCGTCTATAGTATAAACCTCTCATACGTCATAATGTAAAGCAAACGTATATCACAGTATATAGCTCTTATATGTTACAGTATTTGAACTTATTTTTTGAGTTCAAATTTATTTACCAAACATATATGTATTTGGTAAATAAATTTAAACTAAAAAAATGTTCAATAAAAAGGTGTTTGGCACTAACTAAAACTTTTAATTGCTATAGTATCAAGCTCTCATATGTTATAGTAATCCAAAAGAGCTATAGTATATAGCTCTTATATGCTACAGTTTTCAATTCAAAAGTTTTAGTTCTAACCACACTTCCCAAACACTCTATAAATCACCTTTGACATATCACATATTCTTTGGGCTCTTTTGTTCATCCTAAGTTGAGATGTAAAGGTCATAGCCTCCTTCAATCTTAAGTCATCCTAAATCGGAATAAATATTGTTTTTAAGAATTTTTTTCCTCAATTTAGCCAACTAAGTGTAGCGGTTAAGGGACATTAGCCAAGGCTTCTTCTTTGCCCGACTCATTTGCACCTTGGTTACTATAGGTATGTAAGAGGCTGTGACTGGGTGCTTGGGTCTTTTGTTGTGACACCACGTTAATTTGATAAATATCACTTCTATCACGTTGTTTTTTAATCTTACCTCTTCTAGGAAAAAGTTTAAAACATTCCACTTCTAAAGATTACAAATACATATTTGATCACCAATGTTTTATGTTAGGTTTAGGCAAACAAGTGGTATCTAAGGGTATTTTGGCCTTGTTGACTAGAAATAGTGATACAAATCAAAGGAAGACAAAATATATAGTAAAATACCATTGTGATTGTAAAAAAGTGGCAGACCACTTAATTTATTCATGAACACCAAGGACTTTAGAGGTTTCGCATGTAGAAACTTAGTGGATATCTTTCATTTCTTGGTGGTCCCTAGGATTGCCAATGTGCTAAAGGGGATGGGGACATGAGGTACACTACTTGATCTTTTTTTTTTAGAGCAAAAAAAGGGGGAAGAAGTTTGAAAATAATTTTAATTTCTTTTTTGTAAGTTTTAGATATAGAATATTAAAAAAAAACCATGACAAGTAGGGTTTATAAAGGTTACCCTATTCTTTGCTAGACAATATAAAATCCCAAACATTTAAATTTAAGAAAATAAATAAATTAAGAGAAAGTTGTAGTGGAGGATGGTAAAATTCTCTACTGGTGGGGTGCGATATCAAAGCTATTAGATTTTAATCCAATGATGCTAAAAAGATAAGCTCATAGTTGCATAAATAAGATCAAATGTATCTAATACTCTCCCTTATTAAAGAAAGCCTTCTTCTTCCTTCCTTCCTTCCTCTACCACTGGTAAGGGACACTAGATTGCCCTCTGAGTTTGCCACCCTCATCACCCACTACATCCCACCTTCATATTGCTCCTCCACGAATCGCTCAACCTTTGCAGATGCTCTTTTCTCGCCTCACCTTCGTGAGAGCAACCAACGACTAGAACCAATTGCCCAAGTTTGCGATAACCTCCATGCCTTCTAGCCACCAACGCTTTGATATCAAGTCAAACTTTGCTTTCGAAGAAATGAAAATACCCCTATTTTCCCGACCAAAAACCTCCAAGAATGAACTAATTTACTCATCCAACAAAATAGAAATTAAAAAAATGGAAGTTTAAAACAGAACAACTGCAATTAGATTTCACCGATCACACCAAAAATGCATGCAATCCAATGGACTAATTGGTAAGATTAATTACATGATCTAAACATGCTTTCAATATCCAAATGGCATTTAGATCAATTGCAAAAAGTAAAAAAAAAAGACTTACCTCCAGCCATTGTAGTCTGTTGAAGGATGGTAGTGTTCTTCTGTGTTTTTAATTTTGAGTGCTCTTCTGAACCTTAATAATCTCTAATTCGATGGTGTAATTTTTTGAAGTGAGATTATAGGTTTAGGAAACGCAAATGAATTTGCAATATGTTGTGTGTGTTCTTTGTCCATCACAGAGTATGTTTTAAATATGCAAAAACCATGGGCAGTCACAAAACAATTTTTAAATTATCATAACTGCTATAAAATAAGATTGGAATTATGGGCGACATCTAGAAACAATTATTTTTGTCCAAAAAATCCCAACATTCTCCCACTTGGCCTATATATTCCATTATTCCACATAATAAGAAACAAAATATATGAATCATGACGATAGGTCCTTTAAATCACGAGTATTATCTTCCATGTATCACAATGTATTATGTTTCTTAAAACTAGCCCATGATACTTAATGAATAAACCTTATGTTTATTTTAGGTCCAAATTAGATAAATGTGCACACAAGGAAACCAAGTATGAGAAAACATCACAAACAAAGTTTCATTAAAATTAATATCAGTTCTTACAACAAAAGAAAATCACATGAGGGAACCAAGTCTCATTTTCTCTACATGATCCTTAAATTTCAATGGTGGCTTGCCTTTTGTCAAAGGATTTGCAATCATCAATTTAGTGCTAATGTGTTCAATGACCACTGTTTTCTCTTTAACACGTTCTCTTATGGCTAAATACTTGATGTCGATGTGTTTGCTTCGACTACCACTTTTGCTGTTCTTCGTGAAGAAAACTACTGCTGAATTATCACAATATATTCTTAATGGCCTAAAAATCCACAATTCTAAGTCTAGAAATGAAACTTTTCATCCATACACCATGCAAGATAGCCTCAAAATAAGATACGAACTCAGACTCCATGGTAGAAGTAGTGATCAAAGTTTGCTTTGTACTTTTCCATGAAATAGTCCCTCTAGCTAAAAGGAAGACATATCCTGATGTCGACCTTCTAGTGTCAAGGCATCCAGCATAATCAAAGTTAGAATATCCAATCACTTCTAGATTCTCAGTTCGTCTGTGCATAAGCATGTAGTCTTTGGTCCCTTGAAGGTACCTTGTCACTTTCTTTGTAGATTTCTAGTAGTTCAGACCTAGATTACTTTCATATCTTCCCAAAATCCCCGTAGCAAATACAATGTCAGGTCTTGTGCAGACCTAAGTATACATCAGGCTTCCTACAGCATATGGAACGTTTCACATTTGTTCCCTCTTAAGGTCATTCTTCGGGCACTAGTCCAAATTGAACTTGTCACCTTTAACAATGGGAACTATACTTGCTAACAATCTTTCATCTGAAATCTCTCTAAAACCTTGTTGATTAGGTCTCTTAAGATAGACCCAAAATACCTCTAATTTTGTCTCTATGTATCTTAATGCCAATGACATAAGATGCATCACCCATATCCTTCATGTCAAAATTTTCTGAGAGAAATTGTTTCACCTATATAGCAAGCCCTTATCATTGGTTGCAAGTAAAATGTCATCCACATATAGGATAAGGAAACATGTCTTACTCCCACTAACCTTCTTGTGTGTACATTGATCCATAATGTTCTCTACAAATCCAAATGAAGAGATAACATCATGAAATTTCAAATACCATCGACGGGAGGATTGTTTCAATCCATATATAAATTTCTTAAACTTGCACACAAATGCTCACCATCACTAGAGGTAAATCCTTCTGGTTGTTTCATGGAAACCACTTCCTCTAGTTCTCCGAGTTGTTTTCACATCCATTTGTGGCAACTCCAAGTTAAATTGTGCAACTAAAGCCATAATAATGCAGAAGGAATCTTTCTTAGACACATAAGAAAAGGTCTCCTTATAATCAATTCCTTTCCTTTGAGTGAATCCTGTAGCAACGAGTCTTATCTTATATCTTTCAAAGTTGACTAGTGAGTCTTTCTTGGTCTTAAAGACCTATTTACATCCAATGGCTTTTATACCATCAAGCAACTTGACAAGATCCTAGACTCCGTTAGAGGACATAGAATCCATCTCATCTTTCATGACATCATACCAGAGTTTTGATTCTGCACAACTCATGGCTTGTGAAAATGTTTCAGGATCATTTTTGGCTCCAACGTTGTAGTTTGATTCTTGTAGATAAACAATATAATCACTAGGTGTTGCTGATTTCCTTATTTTAGTAGATCTTTTAATGTTGTACCAACATTTTCCTAAGGAACATGTTGATCAACTGGCTATTCAACCATTTTTGGCAATTCTTGAACAGTTTGATCTACCAGATTATTATCAGCAGCTTGTGGAACTTCAATGATTGGTCACATAACACCTGTTTGAACTTGAGGGGTGTTATGAATAATGATCAATCTATCACTTGAGTAGGATGGTTGATCTATAGAATGATCCTTTTCGGGGACAATGTTTTAGGATCAATCGCTCCCACTGATCAAGTCATTCTCAAGAAAGTTTTCATTTCTTGGTTCCATAATCCTAGTGCTATGAAGAGGACAATAGAATTTGTACACCTTGGATCTTTTGGCATATCCAATGAAATACCGACTAATAGACTTGGGGTCTAATTTCTTTTCTTATGGGTTGTAAACTCTCACCTCAGACGAGCATCTCCAAATGTGTCTATGTTGTAAACTTGGTTTCCAACCTTTCCACAATTCAAATGTGGTCCTTGGGACAGCCTTGGTTAGAACTTGGTTCAATATATATGCAGTTGTTTTAAGAGCTTCAGTCCACAAGGACTTCGAAAGATTAGAGTTACTCTGCATGCTCTACACCATGTCTATTAATGTTTGATTTCTTTTTTCTGCCACACCATTCTAATCCAAGGAACCAAGAATGTTGTATTAGGCAACTATCCTATGCTCTTGCAGAAACTTCGCAAATGGACCAACCGCCTATCCACTCTCAGTGTATTTACCATAGTATTCTCCACCTCTATCTGTTCTCACAATTTTAATTTGTTTTTCGCATTATTTCTCTACTTTAGCCTTGTAAACCTTAAAGGTGTCTAATGGTTCGTCCTTTGTATGAAGCAAGTATAGATACGTATATCGTGAGTAATCATCTATGAAGGAGATGAAGTATTTCAGACCATGTGAATCCATGTCTGGACTATAAATATCTAAATGTATGATTTCCAATATGGTTGTACTCCTCTTCAACATTTCTTGGATTTGTTGGTCTGCTTTCCCTTAACGTAGTCCACATAAGTATCAAAATCAATAAAATCTAAAGTACTGAGTCCTTCGTCATTTACCAATCTCTTAATCCTCTCTATGGAGATATGTTTCAATCTTCGGTGCCACAATATAAAAGAATCCTCATTTATAACTCATCGCTTTTATGCCAGCGTGAACATGCAAAGTATTTTAAGTGGTATCATTTTGCAAATTAATAGAAAAAAGACCATTGGACAAAATACCATTTTCAACAAGATTTGATTTATAAAATGAACTAAAAGATGTTTCATATAAATTAAAAGAAAAACCTAATGGTACAAGTCTCGAAACTGAAATCAAACTTTTAGAGAAATTTAGTACATAAAATGTCCTTTCCAAATGCAAAATAAAGCCACTACTTAAAACTAAAGTGCATGTCCTAACAGCTTCCATATGTGATCGTATCTTGTTTCCAGAATAGATGCCTTCCTCACTTTGCATTGGTTTCCTTAGATTTAGCACACCTTGCAAGGTATTCGCAATATTGATTGTAGATCCAGAATCAATCCACTTTGTGTTATAAACCATATCAACTATATTAGATTCATGACAAACAAATGAGATTGGTCTACCTTTCTTTTCAAGCCATTTTCGGAACTTTGAGCAATCCTTCTTCATATGCCCCTTCTTCTTACAAAAGAAGCACTTGGACTCTTAAGGTTCCTTCTTAATTCCTCCTTGGGGTGATATTTTACCTTTCCCCTTCGGTTTGGCTTGCTTTTCGTCCTTTCCTTGTGTTACATTCAAAGCATTCTCACCCAGTTCCATTATCAGCCTACACTCTTCCTGAACACATATGGTCATTAGTTCATTAATTGACCATTCTTCCTTATAGGTGTTGTAGGAAATTTTGAAAGGTCCATATGCTAATGGAAGAGTGGTCAAATATAGTACACAAGGAAAGCCTCAGACATTTCAACCTCAAGTGTCTTTAGTTGAGTCGCAATATCTCTCAACTTTATGATCTACTCACGCATACCTCTCACTCCAATGAGCTTTGTGGATGTAAACTTTATGATCAAGGTGCTGGCAAGTGCCGTATTTGAAGACTCAAATTGCTTATCAATAGCCTTCAGCAATGCCCTGACATTGCTATGCTCCTCAATTGAGCCACGAATACTAGCTAAAATCTTGGTCTTTATGAACATCACACTGAGGCAGTTAGACTGCTCCCAACGTTCATAAAGAGCAACTTTATCTAGAGTGCTAGTTGAAGTAACTACTGGCTCGTCTTTTATAATGGCATAATCAATATCTATGCACCCCAAATGAAGGAGGATTCTCTCCTTCCAGACTTTATAGTTATCACCCATTAGTTAAGGAATATCACATTTCATATCAGCAAAATTTGTAGGTTGCATTACTGCATAAAATTAAACATACATGCTTTCATTCAAAATTGAGGCTAACAAACATATATCATGCTTTATCAATGTAAATCATGTTCTAAACCATGAATCTAATGACCATAAACTTGCCTGTGGGCTAAAGTTCTAATTCATTTAGATCCATATATAACCCTATGATAAAACTATCAAATTATCTCCTTTTCTTACCTGTGGGTAAATTAAGAAATATAATTTAATATTCTATCCTAACTAATCATACAAATATAATTGAAATTCCTATGGGATAAAATCTATCATATTCAACATGATTAATCACAATTAATGTCATAATGTGATCCTCAGCACTTAATATATATAATTTTGTCTAATAAAGGATGTTGTGGTTACTGCTTAATTATTCAAAAATTATATGGATCACTCAACATTCAATTTAATTCATGACTAAGCTCAAATAATTGCAAAAAATATGAGCAATGTGAATACTCAAATTAATTTCATGCACTAAAATTATTTAACTTAATTTTGCATGTATAATTAAACAATATATTATACACACAAATTATAAGACAAATAAATAATTCGAGCACATGAAAATCATAAATAAATACATGACAAACACATTTAATAAATTGCTATATATGAATTTATAATAAATAACCAAAAGAAAATTCATAAAAATAATAAAACAAAAATAGAATTTCAAATGATATAGACGGAAGCAAAATTGAGCCAAACTAGAACTGTACAAAAACCGCCCTGCACCCGCCAACCACCCGCGCCCGCACCCGCCCATCTTGAAAAAAGCGGGTTTTTGTTAACAACCCACTGGTGGGTGGGTTGAACCCGCCCACCAATATTTTCGGTGGGCGGGTTTGGTTTCAAATTTTTGCGGGTGGGTTCAACCCGAACCCGCCCGCCTATATATTTAAAAAAAAAAAAATTAAACCTATCTACTTATTTATTATTTTGTGAAGCGATCAAAATTCAAATCAAGTAAGTTAGTAGAAAAAGGCCTTGAAAAGAAAAAGAACACTTGACTTTGTTCATCATTTCATTTATAGCATTCTATTATTTTCGAACCTAGTAGATAGGCTTTAATTTTTATGGACTCTTGACTTTATTCATCACTTTATCTGTAGTTGATGTTTCTTGTTGCAGTGAATAATTATGTTTCTTAATTTGTACTTTTGAATATGGTCACTGTCTTTAGACATCAAACTTGCTTGTTGTTGAGAATGATTTATGTATTATCATCTTATATTTTCTACAAATTTTCTTCACTTAAAAAAAAAAGGTCCAAAAAATTACATTAGGCAATAGCATAGGTTTAAACTGCCTTAACTCGCCCGCACCGGCCCGCAACCACCCAAAACCAAACCGAAACTACCCGCCATGTGATGGGCGGTTTGCGGGTTGGTTAATCGCCAACCCGCCATCCCAAAACACCACACCGTATCGGCCCAAAAACCGTCAAACCGTCCGCTGTTCACCCCTAAGCCAAACCCATGAAATTTTTTATTTATTTATTTTTATTTTTTTAATTTCGGGTCCCAAGATATGACATGTCATTTTATACATTCAGAAACGATTCTTAATTGCAAACAATATGTCGTTTCATAGCTAGGCTTGCCAAAAAGACATGTCATTTTGCTTGTGGGCTGTGAACAAAATGCCCAAAACGACGTCGTTTTTTGCTCAGTTGTACCTGGGTCAAAACGACCCCTCGTTTTCTCCACGCAAGAGACTTCATCTTCAACCTTTAGCGGGTCTAATTGGCCCGTTTTCAATCCAGATAAAGACCCAATGATTTCTAACAGTTTTGGACTCCATGAAAAGGCTCAAATCATAAACTTGAGTTTCAAAGTTATAAATGGTATATACATAATATAGAACCAAAGTTTTGAAACGACAAGGCAGAGGCATTCTCAATAGCTCAGATACCAAATGTAAGATAAATTACACGATCTAAATGTGCTTTCAATATCCAAAGGGCATTTAGATCAATTGCAAAAATGTGAAAAAAAAATGCTTACCTTCAGCCATTACAGTCTATTTAAGGATGGAAGTGTTCTTCTACGTTTTCAATTTTGAGTGCTCTTCCAAACCTTAATAATCTTTAATTCGATGGTGTAATTTTTTGAAGTGGTTATAAGTTTAGGGGACCCAAATGAATTTGTAACCTGTTGTGTGTGTTCTCTGTCAATCATAGAGTACGGTTTAAATATGCAAAAACCATGGGTAGTTACAAAACGGTTTTTAAAATTATCATAACTGCTAGTAAATAAGATTGGAATTATGAGCCACATCCAAAAATAGTTAATTTTGTCCAAAAAAATCCCAACATAATTATTTAAAAAATTAAAAATTGTAAAACCAAAAAAACTTGGAAATAAATTACAAAATAGATGGTTTGTGAATCAAAAAGATCTAGATATAAGGATTAAGAGAAAAATTAAACCTTGAAGGAAAGGGGATATGAAGAAAAGAAGAGCGAGGATGGGAACCCTAATAAGTTTCATCGCAAAGATTGGGAAATTATTCAAGCAGGTTTTTGGGCTATACAGCTTTTTTTATCAAGGTTGTATGGCTTTTATTCGTTCTTTGTTTCAGAAATGAATGAAGACAAGTAATGAAGGCGTGGGTTTTAACATGTAGACTCCGAACAGAATAGACCAAGGTTGTGATAACCTACATGCCTTCTGGTCAGGTGAGATAGGGTTTGTGATAGGGAGTGGGAGAGGGCTTACTGGTGAGAGAGAACACGGTGAGCGCCACTTCAACAATGAGAATCAATCATAGTCACATAAAGAGGGGTCTTTGTTTATGATGCCTTGGATATTGGCTTTGGCTGGTTGGGTCGTCGACGCTCCATCTCCGTACGACCTTATAATCATTGTTGGCATGGCCTTAGTAGTCAATGGATATGGTTTTTCTCAAATCTGTATTTTTTGGCTTTTTTTGTTGAATAAATGTTAAATTGGGTAGTTAATGAACTGCGGTAGGTCTATTGTAATCTAAGGTCCATTTGGTAAATGGATTTGAATTATGGATTTGATTTGAGTTAGTGTGATTTGATTTAGGATTTGAGTTAGTAATTTGAATTAGCGTTTAGATGTGCATTTAAGTTTTAAAATACGGAATAAAATTGAAATTTATGTTTGGAGAGATATTGAAAATAGTTTTTGATTTATTAACAAATTTAATAAAATCTTAATGTTAATGATCCTAAAAAATATGTAATATGGATCTTAATTTATTCCTCTTTTCATTTGGAATATAATGAAAAAAGAATCATCTTAATTTAATATCAAATGAAGAAATTATGATTTTTTTCCTCAAATATAGGACAAAGAATTTTTAGTTTTTACTGTAGCAAAGATATCTGAGTATCAAAAGTTTAGGGGATGAGAACTCTGAAAACTTAGATTCTTGATACTCAAAAGATTCAAATTTTGAGGGAAACAAACACGTATCAAAATGATTCTTGACATTCGAATCTAAATTTGAATCTATTGAGTCCAAATAAAATGCGAAACAAATAGGCCTTTAGTGCACTTTGTTTTTTATCGTTGATTCAAATATAACTAAAATTCTCCACCTTTGAAACGTTCTCTACTGGTGGAGAATTTTAAATGGTTGAACGCTATTGTGATTGTAAAGATGTGACATATCACCTAATTTACTCGTGGACAACATGGACCTTTGAGGTTTCGCACGTGGAAAGTTGGTGGACCCCTTTCACTCTTCGGTGGTTCTCGAGACTGCCAATGTGTTGAAGAAGATGGGGACGTTAGACGTACCACCTGATTTTTTTTTTTAAGCAAATAAAGGGAAGAAATTTGAAAATAATGTTAATTTTTTTTTGTGCTTTTTAGATATAGAATATTTGGTTTAAAAAAAAAAAAAAAACAAGACAGGTGGGTTTATGGAAAATACCTATTCTTTGCTGGGCAATATAAATTCCATACACCAATTTAAGAAAATAAATATTCAAGTAATTAAACTTAAAATCAAATTTGTTAACAATGTTTATTTTTTTGTTGAACTAGTGGTCTTCCTCCCTCTGTTCATCCCCCACCTTGTCAGCTGCCCAACCCAAAACACATTTCCAAGGCTCTGCAACTCCTCTTTCCATTTTCCATGGCCTTTTCAAGCCTTCATCTTTCTCTCTTTCTTTCCTCAATTTTCTCTCTCATTCTCTACTCCCCCTTGCACCCACCAAAGTAAACAACAACGCAATGGTATGAATGGTACTGGTGCCTTCTCTTTCTCGCTCCTCTCTCTCTCTCTAGAAAAACCCTTCACCACAGACTCTCTTATGCCAATCAACCCTTAAAAAACTTCTCTTTCTGTGCCTAAACTCCTTCCTCCGCTTAAAACTTAGGTGCCCATTTCGTTTTTTGGCTTGATTCTCTTGGGAAATCCGGTAAACATCACATCTCTGTGTCTTTTAAGGAAAATCCGGCTCAGACTTAGTTCTTTTCTCTGATGGGTTTCTGATCTGCCTGTAGACCCTTCAAAGCACAGGTTTTTTCTTTTTTCTTTTTTCTTTTTGTTTTCTGGTTTTGTCAATTCTTCATGACTGCCCTCTTTCTTTTCTTTTTTTTTTTTTCTCTCTTTTTATTTTTAAATTTTAAATGTTGAGCTGAAAATTGATGTGGGTTCTTGTGTTTATTAGCCAAGAGTTAATGGCGCTGAAGATTTTTTCTTCCCTGATTTATTTACAGGTTTTTCCTTTTCAAAGGCGATTGAGTAATTTGGCTTGTGGGTTTTGGACCTTTTGCCACTTGCTTTGGTGGGCATCTTTAGCTGTGAAGTTTGGGTTTTTGATCTGCTCTTTTTGTGTCCAAACCGTAAGTCTTTTCTGGATGCTTGTCCATTTTATGACATGCCCCGATTTTATTTCCTTAGATTTTCCGCTTTGGGAGAAGAAAATGATGGGCTGTTCTTGGGGTTAACGCAATAAAATCATGACAAGATTTTTGCTTTTTGTCAGAAAAAAAGTTATGTGATTAGAAATTTTGTAAGTGGGTTTTCTGGTGTTTTGTTGACTACCTGGTGATTGGTGTTAAAAATGTCTGGAAACGGTCATTATTTTGTGGAATGGAAAGAGCAATTCGTTTCTCAGGAGAGGGGAAACCGGGTGGTCCATTATTTCTTGAAGGACTCTGCGGGGGAATCCGTCCTCACAGTCGTGGGCACTGAGAGGAGTGTTAGGCACATGTTTTATGTCATTGCTGAGGAGTTTTTGCAAGCCCATGGAAAAGAGAATTCCATTCACGCTGGTTTCAAGTGGAGGTCTAGAAGAGAGGTTGTCGATTGGCTTACCTCCATGCTGTCAAAGCAGCATCTGCATGGAGATCGATCCGGTATGATGATTGTTACTGGCATTTATTTAGCTTTAGATTAAGAATTGTGCCTAAATAGATGTTTTTGTACTATGCAACCATTCTTGTGTAAATAAGATTCCTTAAGTTCTTGATAACCGAGTAATCACATTATTTTGTCCCTTTCCTTTGAGTAATTCTGTAAAGTTTAGGATAATTTGAAGCATGATAGAGGATTGCAATCCTCTTTTCCTTTGGGTAATTCTGTAAACTTTGCAATCCTCTATCATGCTTCAAATTACCCTAAATTATTCCTTTCCTTTGAGTAATTCTGTAAAGAGAATTCAACATGATATTTTAGGATAATTTGGAGTATGATAGAGGATTGTAAAGTTTGTCTTGTTTTGCAGAATAACAAAACTTTGTTGTTTCCTCTGTAGTATATACTACTGGTAATCTAGTTGGAGTAATTTTTGCAATCACTTCAGTGGAAGAAGATTTTTTGTTGATATGGACTGGATGCTGTGGGATAGTAGAAAATAGGGCACTTCTAATCAATTGATAATTGAAGTAGGCTAACTTTAATTTATCCATCTAGTGATAATCTGTTATTTGTATTGCTGAGCTTGTACCCGTGACCTTACATTTTAACATCATTTTTCAAATACAGACTCACCTGCACAAGATTCAACGCAAGCTTTAGGGTTTCCTGAATATTCGACGCAACGATTAGATGCCACGGTAAATTTTTCTTTTATTTGGATTAGGAATTATGCCTCTAGTTTGTTTTTGATACTTATTAGGCACCTGAAACCTGTGTATCAGGGCCGTCTTTCAAAAAATTTCCGGGGACGCAAGTCAGATATTGTTTGGTCAGGAAGTCCTTGGATGTGTGGTAAGCAGCTCAAGCATTACCCGGCATTTTGCAGGAACGGGATTACAATAGCGGTAAGAATCTAGTAGTTGAATGAGGTGTTTGAAACTTGAAAAGTACGTAAAAATAAAAGAGAAAGTTTAGTCTTTTCGTCTAACATTGCTCTCTGTATTTGATTTCCAGGTTCAATCTTTTGTCTTTGTCATGGCAAAGGGAGAGAATCACTACATTGCTTATCTGGAAGACATGTATGAGGACAAAAGAGGTCAAAAAAAGGTCAAAGTGAGGTGGTTTCACCATAATCAGGAAGTCAAGGGGGTTGTTCCACTGCGAAATCCTCACCCAAAAGAAGTTTTCATCACACCTTATGCACAAGTCATTAGTGCGGAGTGTGTCGATGGTCTTGCCACGGTCTTGACTCGCGAACATTATGAAAAATGCTTGGCTGCAATTCCTCATGGTTTCTTGGCTAAAGTGCATATGTGCTATAGGCAGTTTAGAAGCAACAGAACAAAACCCTTTGATTTAAGTAAATTGCAAGGCTATTTAGATCAACCGATTCTCTCTTGTCTTGGTCTTGATTTATTTCCACAGCCTGAGTCTTGCAATAACCTTAGTTGGGAAGAAGATGATGAACCAGGCCTTGGCGATAATGTAAAGCCAGGTTCTAAGAGGACAAGAAGTTCAACAGATCATTTAAGAGTCAAAAGTTCCTCTAAAGGTCGTTGCAGGATAGGCTATGGACCTTATCAGAACTTAAATTATGGTTCGTTGGGTAGGGGATCGTTTTCTTTAAAGCGTGCTAGATGTCAGCCTTGGTTTACTGAACTGTTTAAGGTTGATGACAAGATAGAACTGCTCTGCCAAGATAGTGGCATCCGAGGCTGCTGGTTCAGGTGTACGGTTTTGCAGGTATCAAGAAAACAGATGAAAGTCCTTTACGATGACTTGCAAGATGAGGATGGATGTGGCAATCTTGAGGTATTAAGTGTAAACTTTAACTGAACACAAAGAAAGTCGAGCGCTAGTCCTGCTGAGGCTTTGATAGAATTTCTTTTCATAGCTTAGTTTGTATTTACAAGTGACTTTCCAGTTGATTTCCCTCCCTTTTTTTAATCTGATTGTTGATTTCCGTCTTAAAATATGTAGGAGTGGATCCCGGCTCTGAAACTAGCAATGCCTGATAAGCTTGGCATGAGACATTTGGGTCGTCCGACAATTCGGCCGGCTCCTTTGATAGAGCAGATGGAGCTTTCCCTTAAGGTAGGAGCTGCTATTGATGCATGGTGGAGTGATGGCTGGTGGGAAGGGGTTGTAACCGGAGTTGATAACTCTGGTGATAGCGTGCAAGTTTTCTTTCTTGGTAAGATCTGTTGGAAATGATTAACAATCGCCTATCCCTTTTGAGCCTTATTTTCTTGGTTTTAATGTGCTATTGTTGTGTGTTGTTATTAGGTGAAAGCTTACAAATGAACATTGAAAAAAAAGATCTTAGAATATCCCGAGACTGGTTGGGGGATAAGTGGATTGACATTGAGGCAAAACCGGATATAGTTTCAGCCATATCTGCACTTTGTAGCTCGGGCACAAAGCCTTCCATGTCCTCGACTATTGGCAAAGATGTAAACTCTGGTGCTTTAGCTTCGTCGCCTATCGAAGACCCTGCTAGCGGCACAAAACCCATCATCACTGAAGAGGAAAACCAAAACCTTGGCTTCACTGTGTCAACTGGTTCTGATCACCCTTCTAAAGAGATGGAGTTGGTCAATTGTGAGAAGCTGCCATCATCGAGAGGAAATGGCAATGAGGATGATGGTGTCTCCGCTGACAACAGTTGCGATAATGTAGATGGTTTCCACAGCAATGATGATGACGAGAAAGATGAAAACGATGATGAAGATTGTGACAAAGATCATGATGATGACGATGATGGCAGCAAAGAAGACATGAACGAGCTTGAAACCTCTGGGCAGAGCTGCAAAGCAGTGGAAATGATGGAAGTGACAGCATAAGAAATGTCTAACATGAGTCGGTATGCTTTAAATAGTGTTTGGTTATCGCTTTTTAGTGTCCATGTTGAGATGGTCTTTTCCCCTTAATTAGTTTACTGTCTCTGTAAATAGTTACAAAGTCTCTCTGGGGGGTGAACTCATTCCATTCGTTCCATTTGGCGGCTGCGGTAGGTGTACAGTCTAGGGGTTAGGATTTTATGACCACCTGATTTTTACTAATTGTATTAGAAGTTAGACACTTTGGTTAGGAACCTCATAATGTCACAAGATTATGTGCTTGCTTCTTGTACCTTTATGTAAAGTCTATAATGTCATGGGATTAATTTTTCCTTTTAAACTTGTTCATGACTTAGAAACATGCTCAGAAATTTCGCACGGGCAAGTTTTGGACCATGCTTAGAATTGTAATAAAATTTGCATATAAAAAGATAAATGGTTTAAAGACATATTTGTTGTGCCTTTAAACATACATCACTCTTGTGAGTTATTTTCTCATTCTTTCTTAAAAACAAAGAAAAAGCTAGCAACAATGAAAAGAAATAGGTATATAGTAACTAGTTTCCCTGTCATTGAATTATATCCATGTATCAAGACATGAAGATGGTGGGATTAGAACTAGAGTCTGAGCCAATGTGGCCCGTCTATGAATTCCGTGCTTATGTAAGGCCTTATCTGCTCGTGGCTGAAGGACCTGATCCACGGGACTCGACTTCTCATGTTTGCACCTGCGCCCCGGCAGTGATATTCCCCGAATTCAACGGTCCTGTGCGGAAAATTTAGGAACAAAATCAGATAATTCTTAATGCTATTTTTTTTATGAAAATTAGTCTCTGTGTGTGTGTGTGTGTATATATGTATATATGTTTGTGTTATACTTTTGCCTTGATGGTTGGTTCCAGTCACTCCATCCTGAGGGAATTATGATGTTTTCAAAGTAACAAAATGAATATATGATTCTTGAATAGTTTCCCCAGGCTCTTCCCAAGTAGACAGCCCCAGTTCCTCTAACTATGCTGTTCACAAAAGAGAAGCCTGTGTTTTCTTGTGGGAGATCTCTGTGATGTGCTGCAATTGCACCACCAAAAGCAGCCGTTGAATGTAGGACACAATCCTATAAGTGCACAAGACCAAACTTATTAGAATCATAATTTCTTCATCTAAAACAATTAAAAAAATAATGTTAACAATAGTTGTAAATGACATCTTAACTGTTTATTAGTAACTTTATCAGCAAGAAACAAAAATTCTCAGATGAAATTTACTCATGAGTAATATGATTTTATCACATTTAAGTCTTAATTTCTTCATTCGAAACTTGGGATTTTAGGTTTTGGCAAATTTCCATCTCAACTTCGAATTTTGACAATGAACCATCTAAACTTATCATATAGTTGTATTCCCAAATTTATGCCATCCTTCAAATTAGTGATGGAAAAATACCCATCTGCAATTCATAAATTTGACACTCTACTCTCTGAACTTTTCGAGATTTGACGAGTACCCCCAATGCTTTAATTGCGAGGGCTTTTGAGTTTCTTACCCTGTAGAGTGATCTAGCTCTGCCAAAGATAAAGTCAACACTTCCTTGTATGTAAGACTGGTAAAAGTAGTGTGATCCAACGTCATCCAAGAGAGTATCTTGTGTCCCCAAGATTCTTACTTTGTAGAAAACCGCTTTGTCACCAGCAATTCTCAAAGCCACTGCTTGCATTCCATGCCCTGCTGGGTCTGCAACCACTGTGTTCTGTATTGTACCCAACAACATTATTCACATGACAACATGACGTTCTCAATTAGTTATCAATTAACATCAATGATTTTTTTTTAAAATTTTCACTTTCATGCTTTTTGTTTTTTTTTTGGGTTATTTATTTATTTATTTTTTACTCACCTTGTTTTTATCACGTCATTTGCATCACTTTTGTTTAATAATTTTGAGGAGAAGCTAAACTAAATTTCCACCAAATTAATTCCAACTAAAATTTTCCAATTGTTGAAAATTTTATCATTGATAATTTTTTTTTCATTGATAATTTTTTTCAACTATTAAAATTATTTCTTTCAATCATTTGCTGACTGAGATTTAAACTACTTAAATCAACTTTAATTTTTTAGACATATTGTATTTTTTTAACCATAATCTTGCTAGGAATTTTGTCATGTGCATTCCTAACTATTAGAAATAGAATATATATAGATATATATTAACGTGATGTAATAATATGCACTATTAGTGAAGATATTTTTCATGGAAAGGTTTTCTTTTTTTTTTTAATTACCTCAAAAGTGATACCGGTGGCACAAAAATAGTCGGATTCAATGGCAACAGAGGCAGAGTGATATGTTCCAAGGTCTGCTCCATTGCTGTCTTTATCGGATGCCTTATTATTCCAACTAATCACAGTGTCAGACGTTCGATTTTGGTGCCCTATGAATGATATGTACGGCTTGGTGCTTGGTATGAATATCTTCTCTCTGAAATTCAAAAAAAAAAAAAAAAAGCAAAGAGACATAAAAAGACAAAAAAAAAAAAAACCCATTAATCCCACGTAGCTACATTTTAGATTCCCACTAGGTCCGAGACAAAAACCTGTCACACATTAACAAACCGAACGTCCAAAAAAAAGGAAAAATATTCTACAATGGCTCCCTATCACAAGAGCGTTTTACTTTAGTCAAATGATTTAAATCTTACATGGACGATGTCAAACGCACATGCTAATAAAAAGTTGAGCCTACATTCTGTCAATTACTTCGCTCAACATCGGTGGTGTTGGTATGCATTTTTCTTATGAAATAGATATAATAGTGTTGTCTAAACGATTTTGACTGTATTCAAGTCTTAATGACCCTATTAAACCACACTCACCCAGAAGGGAGAAAAAGTACCTGTAAATTCCTGGCAGAATGTAAATCTTAACTCTCTGTATGTTATGTTTAGGAACCATGTCAATAGCTGCTTGGATGGTTCGACAATGACCTCTTCCATTTTGGTCAACGACAATCACACGACCGTGAACGTGAACATGTTCTGATATTGGTCTCCTACCACCAGCCAACCCCTCCTGAATTTTCTGTTCATCAACATCATCAACTTTCAAGTCATCCCAGCTTATGTAATCCCTCTGATCCGACGATAATGTTTCTGAGCAAAACCCCACTTGAAATAATCCCACTAAAACCACTGATAGAGCCAAAAAACCACCAGAATTCCAAAACCCCATGAGCGTTTCAGGGAGTTTCTAAAAGAAAACGACAACAAAAAAAGGGAAGGGTTGATGTGAAAAATCAGGCCGTGAAGAGAATAAATGAAGGAGCGTGTATTGATATGAGAATCTAGATTGAAGAGCGTTATATATATAGGAGGAAGTTCTAGAGTTATAGAATATATATTGTATGACAATATGTGTGCACACTTTTTTGTTGTGTGGGGAAAAAAAGGAATTTAAAGAGACTTTGTTAGATTTAATTTCAGTCACGTACCTTGTGTTAAATGAAAGAGGAAATCATGCTTAAACGGACTGGAGTTTGATAATAAGTTTCGGTTTCTGATCATGGAGAGAGTGGTTTGTTACGAGTGGAGAGAGAGAGAGAGAGAGAGAGAGAGAGAGAGAGAGAGAGAGCACGAAAGAGCAGTTATGTTTTCTTTAGTTATGAGTTCAAGTGGAGTTAAAACTGAAAATAATTATCTGGGAAAATTATTGAATTTAACAATGTTACTAATAATTATATGAAGACAAGAGTTGCTTTTGCATGAGCTCTTTGGGAATATTAGAATATTTAGAAAGTTCACTTTCAATGAGCCATTATTAATTAAGCATGGGGTTTGGTCACTAATATCACATTTTTCCTTCTTTAATGAAACGATTCGTTTGACGTGACCCTAATTATTTTATTAGCCTGAAATTTGTTTTTTTGGGGAAAAAGAAAAAAAAAAAAAAAGGAAAAAAGAGATGTATAGTTTAAACAAAGACAAAAGATGTGTGACATTAGTTTCAACCTTTGTTACCATGAGAAAATGCCTCAAGAAGAATAGTACAAGCATATGAACAACCACAAGAGCCTATTGAGTTGGATCTAATGTATATAATCTTACAGAGTTGATTATTATAAATGATTTTACCTCAAAAATATAGAAGCACTAATTAATTTTCTCGTTTCATGGGAAGAAAAATAAAAACGGAGATATTGATTTTAATTTAAAAAGCCACTTCTTTTCTTAAAGCTAAATGGTTCTAGGTTTCTACCTATATATGGAGACCTAATTTTTTTATGCAAATTATTTATATGGACCAAATTTGAAGCTTTGATCATGGTACGTAGCAATTTCAAAGAATTTGTCAAGTGGGCATTTTTTTTTTTCAACTGAGGATGATCTTCCTATAACTTTCAGCTATGAACATAATAATAGTAATAGTAATAAATAAATAAATGAGATGAGGCTTTGATCAATATAAAAAAACCAATAGCAAATGATGATATATCATAATATACCTTGTGTACTTTCGGCCATATACGTATAATAAAAACAATAGGAAATGATGATTGATGATTCTGACATTCATATGTTCACTCAAAAGTCTTTCGTATTATGGTGCGAACCTATAGAAAGTGAGCTCATTGTGTAGGTGTTGTGACTCTGTTGTGTATTGTGGTTGTCTCTTGCGGTCTTTATGGGGACCATATCTAACTGAGAATAAGACCTCTGAGAAAGTAGTACTACATTTTAATTGATGATGATATTGATGCTTGATGATGCTTAAATTTCAAAGAGAGGTTTTTGTGTTTATGATTATAATTGATTATTAAAGTACATGATAAACTCTTTTGCAGGCCTCATTACTCCCAAAATCTGTGTATGGGGCCAGAATAATTACCAAGGAAGCATAATTAAACTAATGAGGTGCTACAGACACATAAATCTAGAATTTAGGGAGGGGGTGTCAAAATACAAATTTTATAAAATTTTATATATAAAATTTAAATAAAAAATTTAGATAGGACAGCTGTCTACCCTCATTCGTGGATTGCTCCGCCTTGCTCATGTGTGTAATGGAGAATTTTGCAACATGTATGGAAAATACCTTACATCATATTTAAAAAAGTATAAAACATGTTATACCTTGTCACTAGTTTTTTTTTTTTTTTTTTCATAAACAAAATTCTCTTATAAAAGTTCCTCTCTAATTAAGCTTAAGACATGCAAGTATATATAGAAGAGTTTAGTTCAAAACATAACAAATAAAAGAGGTTGTGGGGAAAAACAAACACAAATATGAGCATAAAGTTTCAAGTTATTCAACATGGACCTAAATTTACGGAATCAATATGAGTTTTTCAACTCCTCTTCTTAGTGGAGCATCAGTAATGTAGTGATAAACCAATTATGGTACTAAAATGGAATATTTCTTCCTTTTTTTCCTCTCATTTTATTTTATTTTATCTTTTGCTAGCGTTTTTTTTTTTTGGAGGGGTGCTAGAGATTGATTTCTTGTATTCATTTTTTGCTTTTTCATGACCGTATTTAGAGGGAGGAAAAAAAGGAAGAAAAAAAGAGCCGTTAAGCTTCTTAATTATTAGATGGAGTGTGAAAGAAGTTTTCAAACACAGCAAGAATCTATTCCGTAAATATTGGGTTTTCTGAGGTCGTGGGTAGCATCTAGATTGTCCCAAAAAAACTTCCAAGAGTTCCTTTTTTCCCCCTTAATTTTAAGATCTTATGTTTCGTTTATTTTTAGGGGTATTAGTGGCTATTAGAGCCATCCAAAGTGTGATTCTTTTTTTGAAAATCATTCTAGTGTGACTCTACTATACAGATTGTGAACTCAATACATATAACTATTAATTTTGATGCTAGCTAGCTAGCTAGATTTCATCCTTGCATGTTCATATAAGCAATCATATTTGTTGTCTTAGTCTATATCTATGTAAAAAAAAAAAAATGAACAAAAAAGAGAAAACTTGAACATGAAATCATATTTGTTTTTTTTCAAAATAATAAAAGAAATTTAAAAAAAAAAGAACAAAAAAAAGAAAAATCCTTCAAACATGATCAAATAAAAAATTACCATGTTCTCTCTTTCTCTGAAAAATGGAAACTATCGTTCTCTCTCTCATTTGAGAGAGAAAGGAACTATCACATTCTCTTTCGAAACAGAATTATTCAACAAATTTGTAAAAACTTGTACCAATTTAAAATTCATGCATAAAATATATTGATTTCCCCATGATTAGAAAAAAGGCTTTGTCAAAACAAAAAAAAAAAGGTCAACTTGTAAAGTTTAGTCCTTTTTTTTTTTTTTTGGGTTATCGTATTATCCTAGTGATCAGTGAAAGTAAACCTCTTGCATTTGAAAGATGTTTGTTCTCGGTATATCATGGGTTGAAAAATGACATGTTTAGCTCATTTAGCCAAACTATGTGCTTATGTGATCATTGCCCACTCACAATTAAAACTTGCACTCTAATGATAAAAATAACATCATTTGTCCTTTTTTTTTTTCAATTAGGAATATTTTACCTTTTAAACTCTCAATTACAATTAATTCAAGAACTATACTTTTAGTGTTTTATCTCATCGAATTTATAGCTTAATGTTATATTTAATACATAAATTTATATCTTATTTTAGTTAATAATTGTTTTTAACATTTGAAATGTCAAATTATTCTTAAATTAAAGAGAAAAAAAATTTCAAAACTAAGAAGAAAACAAAAACATACAAAAACTCATTTTTGAGGGTATTCTAGATTTTTTTTACGTCAAAACCTTTAGTTTAAGATTTTAAGTTTTTAATTTTTTTTCTATTTGAGGTTTTTTTGGAAAATTTTAGGTCAAAATAAAGGTCTACTAAAAAAACGTTTAAATTTATATATTGAATCTCATATGAAGTTATATAGTGAATGAAGTTATATAGTGAGTGAGATTAAAAATCAAAAGTATGGTATTTGGATAAATCTAAAGTACGTAGGATAAAAAAGGCAAATAATCCTTTTCCTATACTAGTTTTAAAAGGTATGGGTCATGTCCAAAGCATTACAAAGTATCTAGAAGAATTATTTAATCTGTAGCAAATTATAACTTCATGAAGATAACAAGGGCACCAACATAGCGTAAACAAAAAAAGGTAGTCATTCCTCCAAAGCACAATTTAAACCAAATTAAAGCGATAACATGATCAACACTTGAGATTTTTGGGGGTATGCGCTCATTTTGCACCAAAAAGTTAACAAAATTAATGAGGAAGGGTAGACATAAAATGTCTTGATACAAAATAATGTTTCTCTAATTTTAGCAAAACACAATTTAAACAAAACACATGAGACTTGATGTAAGTTTTTCTATACACCAAACATGAGAATCTTACAGATTTACATTACCGCCTCCAAGATTACTACATGCAAAACGCATTTATAATAAAAAGAAATAATTTAAAATATGCACTTTATCATGAGTATTTTAAAATATGCTATATTAAGTTTTCTAAAGAGTTTCCTTTTTATGGCTCCAAACTTCAAACTTCTTTAAGAAAATGAGAAAAATGTCAGATTTAGGAGTACCAATTAAAAGTAATAGCAGGTATAAAAAATCTTTGTAAATATCCGATTTAGTATTGATAAAATATTTTACATAAAATATTTTACATAAAAAATTGCTTCGTCTACTTTGGAACGATATTAAGAGCTTTGCTAGAGCTTTATTAGGAAGTCTCCAACTAACTATAGAGGTGGGGCCAGAGGGGGAGGCAAAGCGAGTCGAAGAAGCATAAGAAGAAATCAGGGGCAGATGGTGGTGGCTCTACTTTGACGACAAGGGGAGGGATGTCGAAGGTCTTCTTGGACAACAAGTCTGGGGAGAGACGATGGTGGGTGAGAATTCGCAGCAACCAAGGCGAGGATGACCAAGAAGCTTCGCAATCGGCCGGATATGCAGTAGGATCTAGCCATAGTAGAGTGGAACGCGACGGGAAAAGAGAGGGTCAATGGGGAGAGGAAGAAGCCGACGGTGACCTGGTTTCAGTGGGGAAAAGGGTGAGGGCAGTGATGGTAGATGTCTCACAGTGAAGCCTTCATAGGGAACGAGTCCTGGTGCACTGAAGCTACGTTTGTATCTAAACCTGCGGTGGGCTAGAAGAGAGGCTCGTCAGAAATCGAGCAAAACCATTATCGACCTAAGGTGGAAGGGACAGTGGTGGCAACAAGGGACCATTCTCAAGCTAGGATTTAACTTAATGCTTTTGGTTTTGTTTGTATTTTGGTTTTGTGTAATAAAGAAGGTAGATTCCCCTCTTTCAGTTAATATATCTCCTCTGTCTATTGATGATATAAGGTTGTCAGATTTCGAGTTAGACTTTAGCCTAAATCAGTTATATGTACTTTCGCTAAAAAGGGTTTTTGATTTGAGATTTAGACGAGCTCTTTTGAATGTCTCAAGGTCTTGATACTTGAATTTAGTCCCTATCTTGTATGGTCGAAATCTATCATCCTAAATGGTTGCAGTTGATTGACTATGTATTTGTTTTAGTCTTTATAAAAGTTTTCCGCTTCAAAAAAAAGTGTTTTACATAAACAAAATATTAAATATACCCACCCTTATATACCTACATATTCTTTTTTTTCTCTTTTCTCTCTCTCTCCCCCCGTCTCTTTCTCTCCCTTTGTCCTCTCCTTCTCCTCCCTTACAATGTTTTCTTTCTCCCTTTAAGCTCTCTTTCTCATCCGCTGCTGCTTCACCACTTTATCGATCATCTTCTTTGGTGAACAAATCAGACATCGCTCTCTCTCTCTCTCTCTCTCTCTCTTCTTTTGTCCACTCCCTCGCTCTTCTCATTAGACGATTGGTGCCATCATGCACGTTCGCCGCTGCGGAATTTCATGTTAGCACACTTTTGACCAAATCGCCATCCATCATTTGCCGTGCAGATGCCATCGCATATATGACCAAATCCACGTCACAAATCCGACGAAGATGAGGCCAATGACAAACGCTGTGTAGATTTCCATCACCTGTCGAAGGCCGAGATCGGTGACCACCAACCAGTGGTGAGACCAAATTCGCCAGAGAGAGAGAAATTGGAAGATAGGAGAGACACAGAAAGTAGAAAAAAAAAAAGGAAGGAAAAGTTTAGATTTTTTTTTAATTGAGAGTATTTAGTTAGTCTATGAATTATTAAATTTGAACAACTAAATTGATTTGTGACATTTGCTAGCATCTTAAAATACATGGTATTTGCTACCAATAATTTTAAGGTATTGGTATTGTTACCCTCACATTTTTAAATATTTACAATTTGTTCCCTTAATTTTTAAATTTGATAACTTCACCTTAAACTTCTAAATCTATTACAATTAGTTTTTTTTTAAACTAAAATTGAAATGTAATTTCTACATGAATAGTTGATTAATAACATGAAGGATCATTTTTATACATTTTAACACAAATTTATTCCCCTTCAAACAAACAAATTTATTATAATTAATATTTTTTGTTAGGTTCTTATCAAAATACAAATTTATGAATTAGCTTTGTTTTGAATATAAAAGTAGGTTAACATTTATATATAAAAAACAGTTTTATACTCTAAATCAATGAACTATATGAAAATCGCATGTTGACTTCAATCAAAAATTGAAATTATTGTCAATAAGAGTAGTTTACTATAAATTTGAAAATTTAAAGTATAACTTATTAAAATTAAAAATTTAAAAGACAAGTTATAAATGTGCGATAAGTTAAAAAAACAACGGTGCTTAATACCCAAAATTTTACCAAAGGTGGTAATGTTTCCTATCAATTTCTCATTTCCAACCTTCTCTCGTCTAGCAATGCTTTTGGGCGTGGTCATTAAGTCCACTGAAGAAGCACACATGGGCTCACACATTCCATGCAAATCCAGCCCAAAATAGGGGTAATCCTGTAATAACGTATTTATTGTCTTATTTTTCTGCGAAGAATAAATATTTTGGATAATTCTTTGCACCGCACACAAGCAAGAAAAAAGGATTCTTTTCCTCTTCTTCTTCGCTTCTCTGAGCTTCAACCGAAGATAACAAAGCAAAAGCTTCAAATCAATGGCGGTTTCTTCACTTTCTGCAACCCTAATTCCTTCTCTTTCGCTCTCCAATTCTTCCCCATTCTCGTCCTCTAAGCCAAAGCTTACGTCTTTATCTTTGCAATTTGCTCATTGTTCTTCCAAGCTCAGAGCTCTAAAACCCTCGCAGTCGTCGACTAGGGTTTACGCTGCTCCCGAAGTCTTGGAGCCGTCTCCGGAAACTTTGGACGGGACTGGTTCCGATGGCGCTGAGGTTTGCAACTATCTCTACTTTTTTTTTTTTTTTTTTTAAACAGGGTTATTCGATTCTGGTCTGTTTGGATGCTGAGAAAATGTAGGAAAATTGTTCTTATTCCTAGGTTAGTTATGGAAAATAAGTTTCAATTTTTTTTTCTTTATCATCTTCAATACCTTTTGCCTTTCCTTGTCAGTAGTCCAGTTAATGTTTGAAATTTTTATGCAGCAAGATGCTTCTTTTTGGTCTTCAAAAAATATTATGCTCTTTTAATTGTTGTGAATTTTAACGAAACGAAATTAAAGTTAGTTTCTTATTTATGCATTTTCTCAGCTATAATGTGAACCCATTGAGCTTAATAAATCATTTTTAAGAGCTACAACTAAAAGGGTATTGTTTGGAAAACTTTTCGATGATCTTTGATGTTTTGTTTTCGGTGATTTTCAGGTTGGAGGTTCTGAAACTCCAAGTGCTTCCTCGCTCAGTGTTGGTGCTGATGCTGACAAGGTATTTCTTTGCTTTTTTAATCCTGTTGGAAAGAGATTAATATAATAACAAACGTCAGATGAAAATATGTTTATCACTTGGAGGAAAATTTTGACACTGCGACGGAAATAAGTCAGGTTTTTTATTTTTGAAATTGACTTCTTATTTTTGTACTTGATATTGTTTTCCCCTTCGTGTTGTTGGTATGTTATATTCATTGAAGAATTTAAACCGAGCTCGAATTTTTGAGTGAAATGATTGTTTTGGTATTCTATAGCTAAGACTACAGTTTGATAGTGAAGTTAATATTACACAAGAAGATTGTGGTGGAGAGCACCGGGCTCGAATTTTTGAGTGAAATGATTATGTTGGTATTCTATAGCTAAGACTACAGTTTGATAGTGAAGTTAATATTACACAAGACGATTGTGGTGGAGAGCTTGGTAAATAGTGCCACTTTACCATTTGAATACCTTGCAATAGGAAGAAACTTTGCTGTGCTGATTTAGTCCTGATAGATTCAAACTTAGGCTTCAGACTAATGTGGCTAAATTCTTTAACGTCTTTGCCTTTTGCATGACCATGTAGAATAGGTAGTGTTGAGATTTATATCATTATTGCGCTATAATAATGTAAAGGTGGCTCATCTCTGTTTTGCAGACTGCACCAAAGCAGAAAATTAGGATTAAACTTAGGTCTTACTGGGTACCCTTGATAGAGGACTCTTGCAAGCAGATAATGGATGCTGCAAGGAATACAAATGCAAAAACTATGGGTCCTGTGCCCTTGCCTACCAAAAAGCGAATCTACTGTGTTCTCAAATCGCCTCACGTCCACAAGGATGCAAGGTTCCATTTTGAGATTCGTACGCATCAACGCCTCATTGATATTCTTTACCCAACAGCACAAACTATAGATTCTTTGATGCAACTTGACCTTCCTGCCGGGGTCGATGTGGAGGTCAAGCTATGAAGAACAGGATTACTGCTTAGGTAAAAGGTGTTCTCTGCTAAAATGCTGCTTCTCTTTTACTTTTTTTGATTGCATTTTCTGGTGATTACAAATTATAGTTTCGATTTGCCTTTTATTATTTCATTTTTTCAACATCTCTTGGGTTTAACAAGATGGAATAAAAGAGCGTAGATAAATGCAGTTTTGCATTATTCTCCTTACATAAGATAGGTTTTTTTTTTAACCTGTTTGCCACATCATATTCCTAACTACTTCTCACCATGCTGTTCTTTTTCTTGATTTCCCTAATGTTGTTGTTATTACTCGTGGGCAGTGGCAGAGCCAGAAAATTTTTTCAGTGAGGGCACTATGAAAAAATAGATATAATTTTTCATTGAATGGATATATAGTTATATGTTTATATCATTGAGTTTTTGTAAAATAGGGACAAAACAATATCTTTCAATTATTTAATGGGGGCACGCTAAGGATATATCTAAAATTCTCAAAATTATTTAGGGTAAAAGATTAATTTTAAAAACTTGAGTGGGGGCATGTGGCCCTACTCAAATACATGTGCTTCTGCCAATTCTCACGGGATCTTTTCTTTTTATATCCGTATCTATTTTTGCCGTCAGTTCTTAACCTTCCCTTTGTGTATATGAAATGAACGTTTTAAAGTTTCAGGTACTGGAGTTATTCTAGGAAGATGTTTCTATGAAGAAGGCCATGGTTCACATTTATTCTATTGAGGGGTGACCGCCAGAACAAGTTTGTACAAAGTAATTGAACCTTTTCCAGAAAGCTCTCTGTTTTGCTGTGTCTTGTAGGCAACTGGCCAAGCTGAGGATTTGTCATATAGTCTCATCTGTGCTGCAGTTATATGTGCTTGCACTCCTGTTATTATTTTAATTATTATTATTTCTTTTTTTCAGTCATAGATGATACTTGTTAGGATCATATCAAACATCATCACATGCACAATTTCATGCTGGTTTGATAGATTTTCATTGTTTCTATTCTAGAATTTTACCTGCATTATATTATCTATAGCTTTCTTTTTCTGAGATCTGTTTTCGAGGCCTTACTCTCTAGTGAAAATTTTTACCTTTTTGCAAGTCAAATTCGGTTCGTTTCTTTCCTGTTCTGCGCATTTTCTTCTTAGACATACTCTTGCCAATTTTTCAATGGCCAAAAATTGAAAAACGTGAGAGTTTCTACTAGCAGCCCATGTCCATATAGAAGCTTGTTTGGCCAACGAACCAAGGATGTTGATCAGGGAAGCCATGCCTGAACAAATGTCGACTTGGTTGGCCGATGGGGAGTCGAATGGGGAAGGCAAGAAGCAATGCCGTCCATGAGGTTAATAGACTGAGCAGAGATGGAGTGGAGGCCAAGATGGCGAACTTGGCAGACCAACCTAAGAGTTGGGTTCTTTGAACTGTGTTTTCAGCTTAAAGCGTTGGCTAAGAGTTTTTATTATTTTTTATTTTATTTTTTGTTTACAAGTGTTGTCCAGTTTTCCAGTTGATTCAACTTGATCCGATAGAACAGGAGTATCTTTCATAGCATTGTGGGGCCCTCCCAATGAGGCCTAATAATGTGAGTGAGTTTGACCCGAGGGGTTGGAACCGGAATTTCCCTTAAGGTTTGGTTCAAGTAATGAAAGCCAGCAATGAAAAATATCAAAAATAGAATCCCTGGGGGCGGAAAAAGAAAAAGTGGCATGTAAAGACAGCATAACTTCGAAAACGACAGTAGGCTGGATGGGATGATAGCTTGGAAACGATAAGAGTGTGGGAAACGACAGCATCTGGAAGAAAGACGAAGTATGGAAAACGACAGCGTCTGAAGGAAGCAGCAAAGGACAATACCATTCCGACGGCAGGAAGACGAGAAATATCGATATACAACGTTGAGTTTAAAAAAACGACATCATAATGGAAAAAAGACATCAACCATAGACCAAAAAGACAAAAAAAAAAGAAAAAAAAAAGCAGACACCTATGAAAAAAAAAGGACTAAAATTGCCAAAAAAAAATTCAAAAAAAAAGAGAAAAATTTGACGGTAATATCACTAAAGCAAAAACCAGAAACGACGTCATCAGGACAAACGACAACAAATAAAGATAAACGTCAATAACCTAGAAAACAGGATGATTTACTGAAAACGAAAATAATATGAATAAACGACAATTACACGAAGACAAAAAAAATTAATAAACTGACACCAACA
Source organism: Artocarpus hirsutus (assembly GCA_946598075.1). NCBI lineage: Eukaryota > Viridiplantae > Streptophyta > Magnoliopsida > Rosales > Moraceae > Artocarpus > Artocarpus hirsutus. The sequence goes on from CAMOHE010049289.1 coordinate 70,839, forward strand.
GGAAAAAAGGGGTAACATTTTCAAACGACACAAGGAAACGACTGTAAAATTAATACAACAACCAAAAGGACACGATATTTAAAGTGCGATAACAAGCAAAAGGATGCTGCAGTTTCTAGAAACGACAATAAGTTCTTTAACAAGATCAAGAGGACAAATGCGAATTATAAAATGGACAATGAATACAACGGACGACATTCTTGTTGAACACTATAGCACAATTATGTAATTACCTTTTATTTTATTAAAAACTTAATTACAACAAACTCTCCTAACACCATATGGAACACAAGATAAAGACCACAAAATTTACTTATAAGCACTCACTCACATACCTTACTATTAAATAATGCTCGCATGACTACTACCTTGCATGTGTACGGCACTCACTCCCAAAACACTCAAGTGCAGATCATTTTGATCACACACTCTTGGCAACTAACACTTCGCACTAAGTTTGGACACACACTTCAGATTCACATATTTGGACACTTGGTCCTTCACACACATCCACCGTGGCATAATGGTCTTTATAGAGTTCTAAGTTGGTTACAGTTGTACACCTTTTTCTTTGCTAGAAATTTCTAGTACGTCGGTGAAGAGCTGCCCAAATTGCAACTTACAACTGTAGTTTTTGAAGCTTTTAAATGTATAAAAAAAAGGGGCAGCAACTGCTTATCTTCTTGAAGCATTTATGGGCTGTGGCTCTAGAATGATCTAGAGCATTTTGGATCACTTTAGAGTCGGTGATGACTCTCAACAATTCTATGGTAAAATGATAAAAACATCAAGAGGACAAAACAGACAACGACATAAAGGATAACGAAACAAACAAGTCATTTAACAAACAAACGACATTTGTACTGAATTTCGACAATAAAATCGGGACGACACAATAAAAAAACAGCTCAAGCCAAAAACGACAACAATCTCATGTAGAAAGAATAAAAGCACAAACGACATTTTAAAATTTGCTATTGCGATTTTTCGTTTTTTCTCCCTTAAACTTTGCTATTTGCAGTTAGAACGATAACAGAAATTTGGACTTTTTTTTCCCTTTTTTTTTTTTTTGAAGTGGGAAATTTTTATTAAAGAAAGACAATTACAATGTGAGACATATGTAACCACTCACAGTGAAAGATTTCAATCCCACAAAACGTCGGTTGAATTTAAGTATTGAGACTTTAGAAAGAAAAAACCTACTCGATACATTTAAAAGAGCTCGTTTAAAGCTCAGTTTAAAAACCCAATTCAACGAGGGTATACACTATAGATATAGACTAAAGCCTAGCGTAACGTCTAAATATCTTCTGTCCTTAAGAGACAGAGAAGATAAACTACCTGAAGGAGAGAGAACCACCTGCTTTGTTACGTAACACCATTTGCTCTTGACCGGTAGAGGAGACATACTAAGTACAATTGGAGGAGGGAATAAACATAACACTAACAGAAACAAAAACAACAAACAAACAGAAACAAAAACATGGAGGAAAATCCCGGGCCAAGAAAGGGCCCTGCCACCGACGCTGCCGCTTCCGCCTTCAACCGACCATGGGTGTGCCCGGTTCCCGGCGAGCCCTACCTTCAACCAAAGCCCCACCCGGACCTTGGTTCAGATTCGGCAGCCCGGATCTCGTGCTGCTACTGTTTCCCTCTTGCCCTCGCCACTGCCCGGTCGTCATCGGCCGTCCCTTCTTCCCGCTGGACCTCTCTCTTCCCGCCATGGACAGATCCGACCGATCTTGACATTTTCTGGTCTTCCCTGCATTGGCCTTTTGCGGGAAATCACCCCCCGTTATCTCCCCTGGTCTTGCCGGCCTAGAAATCGCCGGCACCCCTTCCCATTGGACGCCGTAGTAGGAGTAGAACCACTCACCTCGGATTTCCTCCTGCACTTACTCGACCCGAATGGCCTCCCCCCTCTTACAGGCCTGAGTCCCAGCAGCCAGTCCGGAGGCAGCTCTAGGCTTTGGGCCCTAAGGGAGAGAGGGCGGTGCCACTACTGTAGAAAGACTGGTTGAAAGAAACTCTCAAAACTCTAGCATAGCTCCCTTGTAATTTTTTTTCAAAACCGAATAATACGGGTCTTTTTTTTTAACTACTTCTCCACATGTTGATCTTGAACAAACCCCTCCCTAAGTAATCTTGAACCAATCAGCCACAAAGGTGTCGAACAAGAAAGGCGAAAAACGACACCAAATCGCCGTCTACAGGGTAGAGAGATTGAGCAGAGATGGAGACCACAACATGGCATGCTTGAGGTCTATAAAAGTGGAGGGAAATCATTGCTTCTTTTCTTTTCTTTTCTTTTCTTTTTTTCACGGGGTTTCCTTTGTTGTCAGGCCAGAAACGACATCATGAGGAAAGCCAGAACGACAAGAATAGCCTAACTTGGTAAACTCTACACCTAACTTCAAAAAAAGGCAAAGAGTTTGAATCTTGCAAGTTATAAAAAAAAAAAAACGATTACTATGATTGCGACATAAGATTCTAAAATAAACGACGTGATTTGGAAAAAACACGTTAACATGGTTACATGAATACGACAACAGCTTGAAAAAGGACAGTAATGTGATGCAGCATCAGTAAGAACCACCGACTAAAAAACTTACAACTGGTAAACAACGATAAAAATAAAAGTAAACGACAATGACCTTAGAAAATTAGTCTAAAACGACAACAAGGGCATACGACAAGAAAGCAATGAACTTGAGCTTATGGGAGAACTGGAATACTAACATGTACAGAAAAGGGGCTGGTGTTTGGGTTTTTAATATATTTTTAGTTTCTTTTTTGTGTTGCGATTTTGATTAATATTTACCCATATGTTTGCTAATTACTTAGCCTACACGTAATATAAAACCATCATTAGCCTCTCTGATGATAGCTTAAGCTTTTGTGATGATGGATGTATTAACAAATTCATGTGTTGGAATCACAGAAAGGATCATTATAGTATAACATGCCAAATTAATGATATTCCATGAGACATTAATGGACCAGGAATATTGTAATTAATTAATGCAATCTCTCATATATTCCCTGCGCCAACTGAAAGATATTACTCGTTTAACAATACATGCGCACATAACTAGTGGTGTGACTGTGTCCTCTAGTAATTCCCGTTACAAAATTTCTTGTTAGGGTTAAAGTGAAAAAAAAAGTTTTATTCCCATCAAATTGAACAACCAGATTTTGCATATGGAATCACAATTCAGAAAGAAAAGCAGCCAAGTTTCTTTTGATGCATGGTTCCTTTGTGGGCAAGTTGAAAAAGAATAACATGTGAAGGACACTTTCACTGTGTAAAATTCTCTGGGAAAATGAACATGTGGGGGAATCTGGGAAAGTGCTAACAACTTGTTCATTTTTGACCTGATCATCTCTGAAAATATCACTTTAGGGTGCTTTTTTTAGGATCAGAATACTTTCAGAGATAATTGGTTTGGAGGGCTTTTCTTTCCCCTTTGCTTCTTTTTAATTTCTAAACCTTTTTTTTTAAGAAATTTTTTTTTTGTCTAACATATATGGTTGATACTCTAATATAATGGTCTCTGTTATCTATTAACTGTAGTGGAATATATATGGATTTTTTATAGTTGACATATACATGCTGTTGTTGTCCACCAAAAACGTATCCATTTTTGTGGGGTGATTCTTCTATGGTTCAAGATTATTGCAATAAAATTTATGTATAATATTGTAAAGGAGCAATCTGTCAAGATAAGAAAATTCTATCTGAGAGGTCATTGGAAATTTGAAAGTATTGAAATTTATTGTTAAAAGAAAATTCTTTTTACAAAGGAAGAAGAAAATGCTTTTTATGACTTATATTTTTTTCTCGAGTTAAAAGACAAAAAGATCATCATGAACCCTAAGCCAAGTTAAATGGGTTAGGCACGCAATAATACTGTAGGCCATTAAGGAATAATAAGATCATATTTTATATGTAATATGTTATTTTTGAGTTTGGCTATTGATCTCATAAAAGAGACGACGTTTGGGCTCTTATATATATCAAATCTTTTAAGGTTATACCTAAGCTATCATCTTATAATGAGTATTAGGCAGCTCTAATAAATTCACCAACCTAAGTTCGGTTCTACTAGAGAAAGGGAAATTAACAAAGTGGATTTTAATTGGTATAAACAAAAATTAAAAAAAGAATAAATATAGTTGATGAATATTCAAGTTTTTAAATTTTATTTTCTATTATATCATTAGTCATTTAGTGGGATAGTAAGTTTAACTGTGCTTTTTTGTTCTCGACAAAATTTCAAATTTGAGTTAGTCCCACTATCGACAGGTTATAGTGGTGGAATACTCTGTCACTCTTTAATTTTCTTTAAGGGGGAAAAAAGCCTTATGGCAGATAAAATTTGATAGAAATAGGGAAATGACTACTAGGGACGTTCTTGGGCCTATATGGTCTTTCCTTTCCATTTACGTTGTAGGGTTTCCACAACTTGAAAGTTGGGATCTTAAATTCAGTGATTAAGATCTTTCTTGTTGTGGTCCCCTAGAGAAAAAGTTGTTATTTTAGCATAGATAATGGATCATTCAATCGATTATATGTGGACCCTAGCTCCTTGTTGTATTGTCATGTGCATATAAAGTGTATAAATTTGTAGTTATAGATATAGCCTAGACTACACTCGACTTTACTTAAAGGTTAAGAGTTCAAATCTTTCCGTCCTCAATTTCAAAAAAAAAAAAAAAAAGCACAAATTTTCTTTTCTTTTCTTTTTCCCTTTTTTTTATATTTTTTTTATTCTTTTACCAACAAGAATGTCCTAAAGGTCTTTAATAGGAAAGCAAAATTTATCCTATATAAATAGGTCCTTCTCTAGAGTATTTTTAGTTTAAGTTATTGAACTATTAAATCTTATCAAAACCATCTATTTCTGTAAATTTGATGTCTGAAAAATAGATGCTTATCGGTAATTACTTTTCCTACCTTAAAAAAAAATCACCTTATAAATATTTCTTTTGGCTAACTTCTTGTCTTCAAAATATCGCCAATTCAGGTTTTGTATTCAGGGTATAAATGAACCTATCTAAATTGCCCTGAACCTTCTTTGCACAAATGGAACCGAGTATTTCTTAAATTTAATTAGGATTACACATAACTTTGAAAGTGATGGTTCACATATTTTTCAAGCGGACCAATAATGAATTATTCTCCCCATAGTTGACAATATTTATGATATTGATTTAAAAGTACTCTAGCTAGTTAACCTAATTGGTAAGGATCTCCTTTGAACTGGATTATGCTGCAAATATATAAGATTAAGTCATCTTCATGCATACTTGAACAAATTTTAAAACACTTATGTGGATAATTTTTCAAGGGAAATTTACCAATCAACAACAAGTTTCAATTATTGGTTCCAAGATCATTCTTTTAAAATAGACAATTTCTTTAATAGGAAGTAAAACCGATACCTTATAGTAAATATATATATTTCAGCCCTTAGATTTGCAAAAAAAAAAAAAAAAAAAGATTTTGATAAGATTTAATGGCTTTAAAATATACACAATCGGTGGGGGTTCCTATTGAAAAAGTCCACATTAAAATAAGAGTGAGGTAACATACTCGTAATAAATCCAAAAATTGTAGATATTAATCGGAATCCTTGATATTGTGGACTAACAAGAGAATTTACAGATAATCTCCAGTCCAATTTAAGAGAATAGGTATCCCTTAAAAAGTACCTTTTTTAATGGAAAAAGGGCATCTCTTGCAGAATATGCCAATTCAAAGTAAAAGCAATTAGCTCCATTGGTTTTGGAAAAGCTTCCTATGATTGCTTCCATAGAATAATACATAAATCTGAGTGGAGATGCTTTAAGACTGAATTAATTGGTACTTATGTTGCATCTCCCTTCGGCAAATTTATGGGTGTATTGTGTGAGAAAATTAAAACTAAAAACTGTCTAATTAAATTGAATAATGTTGGTTTTTTGTATGACAATGTGAAAAGAAAATTAAGAAATAGAAGGAAAGTTGCTTTGTTTGTTTTACAAGGTGATTTGTTTATTGTCTTTCATATATTGTAATTTGTTACTTGTGTTAGCTTATCTATTTGATTTAAATTATATTACTATATTTTGGTCTTCCTCTAATAGGTACTCATTGATAGAACATGTTTTTAAACCATTAGATTAATCAGTAAATTGTTTTTTTCAGTACATACTAGAGAAATCTTCAAATTAATAAAGCAAAATAAAAAAAGTAGGCCAATCACATGAACCAATTAAAAACATAAATGTTTTATGTTTCTAAAATAAAAAGCAAGCAATTTAGCTACTTGAGCATCTCAAGTTGTACTAACTTTTTTTTAATCTTTGACCGACTTGCAGCTCCCAGATGATTGGGTGTTACAAAATGTAACAACTATAAAGTGGTTTGTACTTTGAACTAAGCTATCGGAAAATAGTTCAAAAAGCTCATAAAAAGTTGGACAATTTTTTAGAATAAAAAAATAAACCTAAATTTCCTCAAAAAATTAACCTAGTAATTGATATCTTCCTTTTAGCCATGAGATATGTAGAAAAAATGATCTTGATCAAATGGTTTGAATATTTTAATAATCATCAGAATTGATTTATTAGTTTTCTGACTGAGATATAAATTTTGATTATTTAGTTGGTTTTTGTAGTGCTTGAAGGGGCAGCCCTTTGAGGGCTTTCAAGTATGGGTAATAGCCCAAAAAGTGATGTTGACTGATGGGTCCAGCCATTATTTGCAGACATTTGACCTCATGAGCATTCAACATAAGTCCTCATGTATCGACATATGGCTTATCCAACTTTAGAGCTTGGCTCCCTATTATTGTGTGTCGCACATCAGTTCAGCCCAATTGCTTTCAACCAAGAATCGTGTATAGTTTAAACATCTTATGGTGTAAAACACCATAAAATAAAAAATAGCTATAATGCACATATAATAATCTTACTTTTTGAGTTCTTACTAAACTTGTTTAAATATAATTTCTTAATATTAATCTTACTTACTAGTAAGAAGAATACTAAGTAAATTTTTTTTAAAATATACTTTAAAACTATCATGACTTTCATTGTAACGTAAACTGAAACATAAGCACAAATATATCTTTACAATCTTTTCAAACATTTCTTCGTTAAGTAAACATTTACTTTCTTTGAACTTTTAAAATCATATTTCTATAACAAAGGAAAACTTTTTTAAAAAAATAGTGAAAAATTTCTATAGTAGTATCCATACTCAATCATCGTATTTGTTACCGCAACACTGAGTTCTTCAACCAATCTTTCCTGTCTTTTGTAGAACTATCTACAACATAAAGGAAATTGTAGTGAACATACGCTCAATAAGTTCAAATATAATATCACAAAACATTAAAAACATTTATTGTAAAACTTTGCTCGTAAACCTTTCTCATAAAATTTTCTTCATGAACCTTTTCTCAGAAAGCATTTTTCATAAAATATTTTTTATATGCATTTCTTATAAAATGTTTTTCACAAAATGGTCCTCATAAAATCATTTTTTTAAAAGGAATGCAAGTAATATCATAATGTATGATTCTAGTTGTACTCAATTGTGAACTTTTTGTTATCATTCTTATCTTTTGTTTATCTTGTGGGCTTAAGTGTTTATACCAACATCACCAATTATGAGATCATCATTTCAAATTAACGTAATGCCTTGCTTATGGAAGACTTGAGGCCATCGAACAATAACAAAATTATAACTTTAGCATAACTTATAAACCTCATATTTAGGAGGCTGGTATGACACTTGATTAACATCTTTGGTTTACCTTCTCGTAACTTTAGTGAGCATATCAAATACTAAATGTACCATATGCTCTAACTTAATATTAAACATTAAACATAGCAAATACAATATATTGCAAATCATGACTTGGTTTTTAAAAAATAATTAATGCAAACTTATTTCAAACATATTTAAAGCATTTAAAAATCATTTGCTTCATATCATAGGTGAGGTTTGAGACTTACTTAAACAACGTCTAATATTTCCACTTTATTTTTATTTTTTTTGTTATTTGGCTTTGTATCAATTCAAACGACATTTGACTATTAGCTATTTTTTTATTATCAATTTTACTCGATTGATAACGGAACTTAGACAGTAAACATTCATTTCTTTTACTTAACCTAATTTCTTATCGGTTTATATTTCCATTACTTAACTTAAACATTCTTTAACTAAATTGTTTGTCTTAGTTGACGGTTTTGTTACTTAACGTGATACATAACATTTTTCATTTAAGGACGTTTTGCTAATTTGAAGTGCTCGGCCTCTGTTTTGGCCATTATATAAATGTGCTCGACCTCTGTTTTGTTAACCTTGTTTCTTATCGGTTTACATCTCCATTACTTAACTTGAATATTCCTTAGCAAAATTTCTTGTCTTAGTTGATGGTTTTGTTACTTACTGTGACACAAAACATTTTCCATGTGAGGATGTTTCGCTAATTTGAAGTGCTTGCCTTCATTTTGGCTATTATATAAAAATTTACGATTTTACCTTTAACAGGTTTTTTGCAAGTCATGTAACTTTACAAAACTTCTCATTTCACATTACCATCCCAACACTTACAGGTTGTGGAAAAATTCCCGCTAAAGTACTTTTTTTTTTTAAATTAGACGTTTCGAGGTTCGTTTGAACTGTTTTATGAAAAATGACTGTTTTACCCTTGACGGGTCTTAGAAAACTTTCAAAACCTATTTTAAACCTTGCTACTCATATTCATAATGTTATAAAAAAACAAACATCAATTTTTTTTTTACAAAAAGTCTGTTGTATCAAAACTTTATGTTTTTGACCTTTAATATGAAGATCTTGATTATTTCATCTTTAGTGTGTTTTTCTAAGAAAATTCCCAATTTCCTCTTGGGATTTCAAACATAAATTTACTTACTTCCCATAACTATATAGATAGCCATTTTTTACATAGTGAAAATTTTTGTTTCACTCAATTTTATGGTTTTAACTCGAAATATAAAATCTTGACATTTTTACCCTCGGAGCCAAAAGTAGCCATATTATGCTACAATGTCCAATTTTTTCACAAGGATTAAAATTTTCAAAATCTCCTTGGTCTAATTTCAATAATTTCTAAATGTTTTCCTTATTTCTAAATTTGAGCTTTAAATCTTGTAAAACTAATAACTTAAAATCTATGCAAAATTTTCACAAACTGCTCATGATGTTTAATAGTTTTGATGAGATCCATAACTTTTGTATTTTAAATTTACTTAAATTCATTCATCTTCATAGAGTTTTTGGTCAGACAAAACCAAAATCTACGTTTTTTGGCTTGTTTCAATTGAAATTTGAGCTGGATTTCTTTCACTAAAGTTGTCCACCTCGACATTTCTAATAAATTCCATGTTGAACTCAAAGAATGATTCGGCCTCTAGAGGCCTTATACATTTAAATCTTTCAAACTATCCTTGAGCACCCTTTTTGTATCAAAAGGAATCTTAGCCTGATTTTCTAGGATTTAATTTTGCGTTAACCCTTTTAAACATTTTTTCAAGCACTTAATAATTAAAATAATAATGCCATAACATTTCTTTTGCATGCCATGTCAAAATCATTTTGTGAAACACTTTAAACGCTTAAATTTAGTGTTTTAACAAAGTTTTTCATATTTTCTCCTTTTAAAATTAAACCCTAGTTTTTTTTTTCAACTATCCATCATCATCATCATCATCATAATTTTTTACATAACTCATAACAAAATATATCATAATGATCATTTTCTTATAGGCCATAGTTTATAATAAAACACTTGGTATGCATAATAAAACATAAACTTTAACTGAGTTTCAAGAGTTAGGATTTTGCCTAATCATTCTAAAGTGTTTGTCCTCTCTTTTTGATACTTGAAGGCCTTCAAATTCCCTTGACATCAAGTTCGTATCATACCATAAAAATCTATGCAAAATTTCAAAACTAAACTTTGAAAACTCAAGGTAAAGTTTCAATTTTTTCCTTGAAATTTCCTTATTTTTCCTCTACACCATTGATTTTGCTTCCAATTATGATTTGGAAGCTTAAAATCATCAAAAACTTAGGAGAAATTCTTGCTATAGGGGCTGATTTTTAATGAGAAAATGGGTGAAATTTTCATGACTTTAACGAACTTTTCTCTCAAAAATACCTAGCTATTTATAGAGCCAATATTAAGGACTAAAGTGAAAAGATTTTTAGCCCTTATCCATTAGTCACCATCGGTTCCACTAGGGAAATATGTGGCCGTCTTTCCACCTTTTGTTGGAGATAAGATGGTGTTATCCACTTAGGCCCTTAATTGTAAAACCATATAATCTAGGGACTAAATTTCAATTTCAAAAAGTTGCTCTCAGCACTTGTTAAAACGACCATCATTGAGGGAGATGTGGAAAAATTTTCACCATTTAGGCATTTCTTTGTGGGCCCTACTTTACTTGTTAGACTGTCCAAATCTACATTACATTGTATTTTTTTTATACTGTCGGTATTCTTGTCTACATAGTTTATGAGATCCTAAAAGCTTTCATACTGATGCACATCCTCCACACAGAATAATTTTTATACTACCTAACTTATGCAGCATAATTTTATACTGCTGATCTTTATGTAATATAATCCTTACACTGCATTATTCTCATACCTCATAATTTCTATTCTACTTAATTTCTATACTATATAATTTTTATGTTTCCATGTAGTATTTTCCTTATATATCATTTATGTTTCAAAATATGTTGCAATACATTCTGCAACAATTAAACTTTCTAACTTATTCTTCTTGCTTGTCAACTACTCTTCATCTTTAGTTTAATTCGAACTATCACTTAGACTATGGTATGATTTTTAATCTTAAAAATCTCATATTTATTCTTATTAAATTTGTCATAAAAATTAGATTTAAACAATAATCCTTGTGATAATAAAATTACTTCTTAAGCTATTAACAAATTTTTGAGCATAAAATTAGCTTACAAAGTTTATACATAAATTACTCATAATATTCTTAATTATTTCTTATTTTATACACTATAAATTTCTCATGTGTCACAACAAAACTCTCACGTGCAATGATGTTTGGACCAAAATTTTTAGTTCAAACTAACATATCAAACACCATTTTACTCTTTTTTTTTTGTCAAAGAAAAAAATTGTTTAATTTATAAGGTGTTTTAAAAGTGTATGGTTAGAACCATGATTGGAGTTTATTTTAGTTCAAAATACTATAGCATGTAAAAGCTTTATATTGTAGCACCTTTTTGTTTTTTATTATAGCATATGAGAGTTTTACATTATTTGGTAGTTAGAATCTTGCTCCAAAATCCTTTTTTTTTTAAATCAAATTGCTTATTTTGTTTTTGGAGGATAATAGGAGAGATTTGAGTAAATTAAGTACCTTTGGCTGGATATGTACATTTTTAGTTAATAATAATCGAGTAATTGGCACCTGATTCTTGTATAATTTCTTTTTTGTTCTATACGTTTTTAATTAATAATAATAGAGTAATTGGCTCCTGATTGTTGTATACTATTTTTTTGGTTCTTTGTGTGACTGTTGGTTGGGTGGCGAGGGTAAATAGTAAATAGTGATTGGTTCTTAGATGTGATAAAATTTATTTGTCGTGTTCGTTCTTTTGGCTAACGATAAAAAGTACTCAAGTGTTCAGTTGAAATGCAAGACTTCGATTTGTTTTTCCATATATATATATATATATATATTGAGATTATATGTTGTAATGTTTTAATTGGAATTTCTCACTATGTTTTTGTAATCATATTAAATGAGAAGTAACGCTTTCTAATTTTTTTTTGTAAATCCAAGTAGGCCACGATGAAATTTGTAATAATCAGAATGTAAACAAAAAAAAATAAATGAGTAACGTGGACACATTGTTTTTTGTTTGGCTTTAGTTAGACAGATAAGAAGTTAAGATTTACTAATTTCAGTTGTTTTTAATTTTTATTTAATTTTTGTTTTGTTTCTGTTTTTGATCCTTTTTGTCTTGGTTTTTTATAAAGTGGTCGATGATATATATTCACGGTAAACCAAAATCCGTACCAATGTCAACGTTGTTACAATCCATGCAATGGTGATCCTTTTCGACCATTGGACCTATGATAAGAAAAATTACAAGGGTTTAAGGGAAACTTAATGTTCAACTTATAAATTATATTGTAATAATTATACAAATATATTATAACTTGTTAATACTTTTTAAAATGTTAGCATTAGTTTAAAATTGGTTTAGAACTAGACACTAGTGTTGTCTTAAAATAATCCAAGAAGTCGAAAAGAAACATAATAAAATATGGGAAAACTTGCACTAATTAAATCAATCGAGAAATAGTAGAAAGGAGAGAATTTAAGAGATTGACTCTCTAGAAAGATAAAAAAATACTTTTAATTCTTTAGAATATAAATAGACTGTTTAAAAAATAAGTTGCAACTAAAAATATTACAATATAAAAAAAATACTGTTGAAATAGTAGTTAGAATAAGAGGCTACTAAACAGCCTAAAAGTCAAGCCTATATTTAATTTCACTCAAAGAAGGTGTTTGAGTTGCTTTGTGCTTTTTCTTTTGAAGTTTGACTTTTCTTCAATCCAGAGACTTATTGTAGTCATCAAAAACCTTATCCACCATTGTCGTCCACGTCTCTTTCGAATCAGGGTAGAGGCAGCACATGATGAGCACGTAAGAGGTGAAAAAGTTTGGGACACCCCTTTAAACTTTCACATGTGAGTAAGACATGGTATATTCTATATTAATCAAATAGTTTTTTAATTAATTATACCTAATTGCAATAGTTAAGGAAGTTCGGCAGAAGAGGGGATAACTTGTCAGCAATAAGAGTTGGCATTTCAGAGTAAATGACTGTGTTAGTGAATGACCGAAGTTTTGTCAAATTAGTAAAATGGCCGTTTTTTGAAATGGTTGATTAGTGATGTGCTAATTTATGGTTTGTCACTGACTAAACAATATCAGTTAGTGGTTATTTAATTAACAATGTACCAGTTTATATTGATAAATTATTGGTCTATCATTTGATTAACCACTGTAGAAAAACGATCATCTAGCTAAAAATAAGCTCGGCCATCAATGACCTCTTAGAAAACTAGAAAACTCTCCCCAATCCGAGGCTCAATGTAGTTGAAATCTCTATTGGGCACAGGCAATGGGAACCGACCGAGATCTCGAACTGCTTGCATGACTGACCCTTTCATACTCGATTTATTAAGGTCGAGTATGGATAGAACCAACCAAAGAGTCCGTTTAGTTCATAGATTTAAATAGAGAATTTGAATAAAAATTTAAATTTTTGTTAGAGAAAATACTGTAACAAAATGATTCAAGTTGTGGTTAAAACTACGAACCAAACGCACTCTTACTAATTTGCTAACTAAGTCAAAAGGACCGACGGTGTGACCAAAACCAGCTATCGACCTGATTTTCCTCAAAAGTTCAAGAGATAAGTTGCAAAAGCTTGACAAGTTTTAAAAGGGCAAATTGTGCTAAAAACCCTAAATACAATCGTATCCCAATGTGTGATCAACGACAGTCATATAAAATGGCATAGTAGCAGGCGTGACGTAGTTAGTGACCAAAAAAAAGACAGCGAATTGGGAATGCAATTTGGATTGGGATTTCTGAAAACGACAAGGA